>JAOYSI010066033.1:0-23012 GCA_025775065.1 Hiodon alosoides | reverse complement strand
TATAGTTATATCGTGTTATTGAGAGAGTGAGAGAGAGATAGAGAGAGAGTTAGAGAGAGAGAGAGAGAGAGAGAGAGAGAGAGAGAGAGAGGTGTGTATGTATGTGTGTGTATATATATATATATATATAGTTATTTTTTTTATTTTTATACAGGTTCCCAATGGAGATAATACTGTTTTTAATAGTCAGCTGAGTTTGAGCTGTACTGTAGTTTGGATAAAGAACAGAGGACAAGTCTGAGAATATTTTGATATGAACCAAGTATTTGGCTATTAAATGGGCCAGGTGTGGTTTAGGAAAATTTCTACTTGTGTTCTAATATTCAAATATATTTTACAGCTTCTAAAGGTTACATTTTATTGTAATTACTTGTGGCAAAGATATTTAAATTAAAGTTCGTGTTTGATATAGATGAGAAATGTCTTGCACTATGCTGCCATCTATGGTAGAAATGGGGGTACTTTTATTGTTTCAGGTAAGGTGAATGTTTTTGAAAAGATCCCCTCTAGACAGAAAACGAAGCGAACACTTCTCCACAACGCGTTTTTACAATTCAGATCTTTATAACGATGCTGGAAAAACCTATTTTTAAGGTCCTATGTAAAGCTGTTAAAATGTGTTTGTCATGGTTGGTAAAAGTCATGCCAGTTTGGTAGATTAGGTGCCTGAGTGTAAATTGATATTATTGCTAATTTTAAAATAATGTATTATAAAGCTAGATAGAGCTTTAGATTAGAAATATGGTTTTTTATGACAATGGTACACTGGTATATTTATTGGATTTTTTTCTGCTTATTTTAGGTTTTCATCGACACAATACCAAACATCATGTTTTTCTCCACCATGAAGCGGCCGTCCAAGGAGAAGCAGGCCAAACGCATCTTAGTCACTGACTTCGACATCTCGGACATCTCGGGCAAGCCTACCTCCGCCTCCATTACTTTCCAATCCCCCATCACCAAGAACCCCGATGTGCGCAGCGCCATTGACGGCGTCAAGTACATCGCCGAGACCATGAAGTCCGACGAGGAGTCCAACAATGTAAGACCACAGAGTCCCGGATGCACTACAGTGTTAAGATTCCTATGACTTAAGAGACCACCAGATTCATGAACGTGTCATATCGTACATTTATTTCTCTGTTAAAAATGTATTGTGACCCTTTTTACAGGGAAAATGCTGAAACAAATGTTAACAAATTTCTCTCTTCCTCTCTCCTCTCATACACTCTCATGACTCCTCACCCTCTCCTCTTCTATTGGCTCCTCCTGCTGTCACTGCCCCCTCCTCTTCTCTTGGATCCTCCCTCTGTCACCACCTTCTTTTTTCTTGATTCCTCCCTCTGACACCCCCTTCTCTTATTTTGGCTCCTCCATCTCTCACTGCCCTCTCTTCTTCTCTTGGTTCCTCCCTCAAACTTCTCTATTCTCAAACTTGATTCTTCCCTCGAACGGTTCGGCTCTCTTCTTGTTTCACTGTACTATCCTCCTCTTCTCCTGACTCCTCCCTCTGTCATTGCTCTGTGCTCTCCTCTCTCCAGGCGGCTGAAGAGTGGAAGTTTGTGGCCATGGTACTGGACCATATCCTGCTTTGTGTGTTCATGGCAGTGTGCATCATTGGCACGTTGGGTGTTTTTGCTGGCCGTCTGATTGAGCTCAACATGCAGGCCTAGAGACGCCGGTAGGTCCTGTGTGGAGATGGAGTCCTACTGTCCCACAGGGTGGTAACCTTGTGCGTAAATGTGCGTTAAACCTTGGTTTTACAAAGATTAGTGTGAGTTTCTTATTTCAGTTTTCTTTGTTGTCTGTCTGCATACAGGTTTTTCTGATGTTTTTTTACGGTGTTGGTGATATTTTTTCTGAAAATCTTTTTTGTACAGTGGTTCTCCAAGCATACTGTACAGTGTCTCATATATTTCAGTTTAAGTTTTTATTTTAATGACATTAAAAACTATTGTGAAAATACTGATATAGACGATTCATTTGTTTATAAAGAAGCCACAGAGAGGTCCACAATTACTTTGAAAGAGCTATAGCGTTCAGTTGTTGGGATTGGAGTAATGGTGCACCAGTCAACAATATCAACCGGACTGTATGGGAGGGTGGCATGAAAGCTGTTACTCAAAACAAACCATCTGGAAGCACATCTGGAGTTTGCAGGAAGCGTGACATTGACCCAGCTGTGATGCGGGGGAAAGGTTTTTTGGTCAGCTGAGACCACGCAGCGCATTGAGTTTTGTACAGAAGGCTCTACCACTGCCCATGCCTCCAGACACACCATCCTTACAGTGAAGCATAGCGGTGGCAGCTTCGTGCTGTGGGGATGCTTCTCATCTGCAGGGACTGGGCATCGTGTTAGAATTGACGGAAAAAAGGAAATGCTACAAGACAACCTGCTTCAGTTCGCTATCAGACTGAAGCTGGAGAGGAAATACCCCTTTCAGCTGGACAACCCAAACACACGCCTAACATTGGAGGGGCTCAAGAACAAAAAAGTGAATGTCGAACAGTGGCCCAGTCAAAGTCCTGATCTCAATCCCACTGCGAATCTGTGGCAATATTTGAAAATTTGCCCGCAAGTGACGTCCAACCAACCTGAACAACTTTGCTAAATATAATGGGCAGAAATCCCTCCGACACTGTGTGCAAGCTGGTACATATGTACACCTGAAGACAGTTATTGTACCGAACGGTGGTTCTACCAGATATTAACATGTGGGGGTTGAATACTTGCCTTACAATCATTTATTTTGAGTATCAGTGTTCAAACAATAAAAGATAATGAAACGGAACGAAATTTCAACGTACCGTTTGTAATTCAGTAATATGGTCCGAGGTCTGAATAATCAGCATTTTATCCAACCCAGTTTATGTGGCCATGAACGCAAATGCAAAAAGACCAGGCAGTACTTAAAGAATCAGCTTTGTTACATTAGCACACAGTGCTATAACAACATAAACCGAAGTGATAAAAAGCAATTACGTGCATTATAAGTTTATACAAACACGAACCGCAATTCAACAAAACAATATGGATGTTAGCCTGTGGAGTAATGGCAGTACGATTTAAATCTTCAGTGAGAGCTAGAAACTGAAGAGAAAGAAATAAAATGTTCTAGGGGCTAAATTTAGGTCCCATTATAACGGACTGGCATTTAAAATTTTCTGCTGTCCTTGTTAGGCCGGAAATAGGTGGCAGGTGGACCTAGCGGTAGTGTTTGGAAGAGTTTCTCAAATGCCCGAAGCCCTTGGGGTTCAAGCGTTTCACGTTAGATGCACTGTACTACATTCTAAAACAAAACTAATACATTTGGTAATAACTAACACCAATATTTCTGGGTATTTTCCTCCATTGAAATAATAATACGCAGATTAATTTTGAAAACTTTTTTATTGTAGAAAAATGGTTAATGGTTAATGGTTAAAAGGTGTATTTAGAAACGCCGTTCGTTTTAAGCAGTGCTATTTTAAATATCATTTTTAAAAGTATATTTTAAATATACTTCTATCGTTACATTAACTTTGGTAAAACAATCATGACGAAATTCGTATCCCTTAGTTATTTCAATTTCGGTTTAATTCATAATTACGGACAGGCTGTTTATATGGTCTTTCACAAACTTAAGTTCACATCTGGAAACGTTCCATCACCGAGAGAGTCCCGGATCTGGGAGAAGCAAGAGGTTTTCCGTATGCGGAGAGAAGCTATATTTTTTTTAAGAAAACTTCACTTCGCTGCAAAATGTCCCGGTTTAGAATTTTGTAAAAACTCTAAATAACTGAGTTATGTAGGAAACCAGGAGACAAAAACAAGTTTACACAGGTATGTAAAATTATCAGAATTAAGAAGAGGGGGAAATAACTACTGAACGGAAGTCAATATTATTTTTATTTACGCTTAAGGATGAAGGCGTGTCGGTGTTGTGCCGAAATCGGTCACCCTGCAGTGGATCGGCATGTCTCACGTGCACGCGCGCGGGCTACTCTTTGATGTTCTGTTCAACTTTTAAGTGTGTTGAACTCATTTCAAAGGCAAAAAATACAACTTTTCTGATATTTAATCAATATAAGCATATGCTGGCTTTCATAATGTACAACAATACAGTTTTACGTAGCCTTTGTAAACACAAATGAATGTTAATAAACTGTAGGCAAATTTCCGCTAGAAATCGCGATGTGTATGTATACCTTTTTCTTATGTAGTTTTGGTCTCGTTGCTCTACGCATTAGTAGCTAAAAGCCATTCAGTAAACCTTCATCTCGAGTTCACACTACAACGTTGTTAATTCAAGCATTAAGACTTTAAAAACACTTTCAATGAAAACAATATTTATTTTGCTACCCTCTATGTAAACTATTTTTTCCGTTTACCACATATCATCTTTGGCCACTTTGTTTGTACATTAAATAAAATCGCTATATTATCACCACAAGTTTGGTGCAGCATGTCATGTCGCAGTTATAGGTGGCTGAACTTGAGTAATGCGTAATAGAAATGGCACCCTTTTCCCCTCCTTAACGGTCAAAGTCAATGTCCCCCAATCACAATACTCACACGTGTACATTCTGGCAGCACAGCCTGCCTGAATCGGTTCACCCCCTGTAACTTTTCACAGGATGGTCATAATCTCAAGAAACTCGCACCCAATTTACATTTTAGCATAAATGTTATGTCGCTACGACGTTGAAGAGCAACTGGTCTAGTCATCGAAAGTGTTAGTTTTCACGCTCGTTGATTCGTGTGATTTGACACCAGAGATTACGCGAAAGGAACACCCAAATTGTAGCAATGTCATCTTATTTACAGAAATTGATTGATATTAGAATTAAACTTCTTACATTTTGTCAGTAATTATTAATATGTACAGTATGCATGAGTTTATTTCGTGGCGTGGTTTTAAACGCAAAACTTTTTTTTTTTTTTTTTTTTTACCAATTCGTGCCTGGTCCAGCTGAGAGGAAGCAAAGCTCCTCCGTCCATTTCCTGGGCATAGAGTGGGTGCGTAGTTCGACAGATTTTAATTTTTATTGAAATGGAAGTTCAACTGGAAGATAACGGTGTCTAACTTTGGTTCATGAACACACGTCATTTATTGCTGTAGATGAGCGTTACTCTGTCATCGATTAGTACTGAATTATGAATGTGGGTTGTGTCGAGGACGAAATTCTATCTACTCCTCTCCTCGCGTGTTCTTTAATGAAGCGATAGGAGAATGTTTTGAAGTTTTCACTCAATCAGTTTTAATTTAACACCAGCATAGAATACAATGATTATACAGAGCTCTGGGTCTGACTTATAGTTACCCCTGACAAGCAACAGAGTGTCTGTCAGTTCACAAAGTCTGACTTCCTATTCTATCCCTGACCTAGTCTTTTATACAGATAAAACATCGTGTAGGGCAGGGTGTCGTCTTTCTTCTATTGACTGGACATGTGTTGAGGAATGCCTGTCTTCTTGACCTGGCTCCATTCCTCCGGTCACTCCCGTCTGGGTTTTATTCTGTAAATCCGCACAAGACAAGAGCACATACCCTCCCGTATTCTACCCCATACATCTTTCGTTGGTGTTCTCTTACTGTGGTGGAGGGTATTCTGAGTTGTAAAATAACGTTTGTCTAGTATAATTAAGGTTGTAAGCGAATGCGACATATAACATGAATATTGGCAACAACAGCCAAGATGATCGCTAATAGTGCAAGCTATTACTCATATATATAACTGATATATAACTTGTTCCAACTTGGAATGCAAATAAGAGCGAACATGTATAACAAATTACAGGCCAGGGTGGACATCCCTGGTCCCCAAGTATCTACAGGTCATCATTGACTGCCTCCTTGCTTCTTAATGATTTGATTGGTTATTCATCTTGTTATTCACAGGAAGCTTGGTGTGTGTATCCCTTGTCATTGCCCTGCGTGCGGTACAGAGGTTACGCCGTTTGTTCTAGTTTTAGTAACAAACAAATAAAGAGAATCATTACCACAGCTCCGATAAAAGGCCACAATAGCACCACAAACCCTCCAACCCTGTATTATTTCATCGATTTTATTTTAAAGCAAGTAACTGGGATCTTCGATGGAATAAATTAGGCAAAATTGCCATACAAAGAAAAATAGAAAACTGGATTTTCACATAATTGAACTATTTCCATTTCATAAATATTTTCTAGAAACGTAACAAGGGATTTACAGCTGTTGGTGTAACTATGGGTAAACCCTGGTGTGGGATTAAATTGTCTGTTCATCTTTCGAACACACATAAGAATCCTGTGTATACACAAATATTATAAGTGAGCATCTTTTAAAAGCTGAAGCTCAAAGTCCCTAGCTCAAGGAACCAATAATGCGCTTATCTTTGAAGTTACTGTACACACGAGTGGTGTCAGATATGCATACCCTAGGAAAGCACATGACTCAGATGCGACATAACCACTTTGAATGCTGGTGTCCAGTGCAGAGGACTGCAGAAGCTGGGTCTCAAACAGAACAGAGCCATGGTATCCACTGTTTCCTAACTTGGCTTTTCTGCTACCTTCACAATGGCTGAAGTTTTTAACACTTTAATCTGGGTGTATGATATACATTCTGACCAGGTTCTGAAAGTAACTTGACCAAATGACGGGGCGTGTTTAGTCTGAACCGTGCTGCCGCCAAGTTCTCCTTGGGTTTGTTATTGCTCTCATTGGCAAACTGCCTGGGATACCACTGATCGACCACATGTGCAGGTGTCTCCAGATTCCGTTAGTGTATAGGTATGTTTGTGTGTGCATGGCGGTGGGGGGGGGTTTGCTTCGTGTGTTAGTTGTGCGACCTGAACTAGTGTGCGGTATCAGTACAACTCGTTTAGGGTTGAATGGAATCCTGCTTCAGCTTCCGGTTGTTCTTTGATACACACTCAGTCTGTTAGTGCATGGGATGTGAACCCACAGACTGGGGATATAAATTGGTGGTGTTTATTCGTAGGGAGCTGTAATTATTAACTACTCAATGAAATGCTCTCTGTTTCAGAGTGGCAGCGGGTGACAACAGTCTCTCTTTCATTCTGTCTTTAGTAATGAATTCAATTTGAAATTCATTTGTGAAAGGGTCATTGTGCCTAAATGAGACTTCTTTTAACATTTGGGTTATAGCAGTGGATTTTGGTCCTGTTAAAGCGTCATTTGGATGGAATGATATTTAGCTGTGAAAATCTGCCTTTATTTAATTACATTTTTTAAATGATCCCATAAATCTGTCCATTTTCTTAATCACAAGAAGGTATTTTTGTTAGAACGAAGGCTGCAAGATAAAAAGATACAAATTTCAAACTAAAGCAGATCATTTTTGCTGTGGCTTTTGGCTGCTGGCTCTTGTGCACACGTGACACCCTGTGCCTCAGGGAGAGGAAGTGTGACACGCAGCCCTACTGAACAGAGGAAGTGTCCTGACGGTGTGAAGGTGAGCACTTTTCTCAAAGCCTTTTTGCACCGCTTTTCAAGGAAAGAAATTAACCCCCTAGCTGGGGTGTGTAACGCACAGGTAAAGTGCTTTTGACAGGCCACATGTGTGGGAGTGTGTGCGCCAGGCGTGTGCGCCAGGCGTGTGCGCCAGGCGTGTGCAGGCTCCGGTGGTGTCGCAGCCATGGCGACTCGCTCATCACCACACAAGGAACTGAGTACAGTTTGGTGACTAAATGCCTCTGACTTCTGCAATACTTCCTGAGCACCGGGGAAAGCACAGCATAGACAGGTTGCTCTAAGCGTCGAGTTAGTTCTCCAATTTATACGCCATCCTGTTTTTTATTTCTCTTTTTGGAAAGATGATCTTAATCGTTGTGTAGTGTTAAGTTCTGCCATTTCCAGTACTTGGATATCAGCTTAAGACGTGGGTAATGTAGAAAACGGGCAATTTGTTGCTATTCATTGTGTTTTTATTGTTGCATGAAATGGAATTTGCTGACAGTATGGACCATAACTTTTTGTTAATGTTTTTAATGGATTGCTGTCACTTGTGGGACTTTTTATGGTAAAAATGTCTGCGTAAATAAATGTGTGCTATGTGTTAGTCCTCTGGTGGAGATGATAGCATTGGAAGTGCTTTAAGGTGCTGGGATAATCAGTGGAAAACGGGAGTGATGTGGTGATGGTGGGTGTAACAGATTCATAACCAGAGCCAAGCTATGAAACACCGCAGACATGTCCTCACTGCTTCCTTAGAGATGTATTTTATTAGAGACCCTCTGCCCAGAAAGCTCATTTACCACCAGAGTGGAGGTTATACACTCGTTTCTCGGTTTCAAATCCAGCTCATGTCATATCGTGGCCGTGGGATCCCAGCGGAGGCGTACAAACGGCAGAGTACGGTCACGGCTGGAGTGGATGGGTGGAAACGGCTGGGCTTCTCTCAGCTTGTCGCTAACCTGTATCTCCTGTTGGCTTCCGGGTGACTGCGGGTTAGCAGTAGCATTGGGGGTGGGGGGGACGTGCCGCGGCATGAATCGGCGCCAAACCTCTCGCATGGGCTGCATATTCCACGGTGAGCAGAATGACTGGTGACTGGTGGCTTCAAAATGATCAGATCGGAGCAGAACAATTTAAGTACTTTCTCTCCCTACCTGTGTATGGACACCATCGGGGAGAAAACGTGAAATGTATGGATTTCAAATTTGAAAAAAACAGTGGCCTGATGCTAATAACTCCTAAATTTCACTTTCCTCTGGTATCATATAAGTAATTCATGGTATGTAATGGGACGGAAGGGCTTGCTTTTGTGAAGATAAAGATGTGTTTGTATTTTCTATGTTGCTACTTCAGGGAGGAGGCCCATGGGCTCAGTAAAGGGTTGGTCTCGGGGTTGTGTGTGTAGATCTCACTAGCCTGTTAGACCCAAGGCTTCAAAGAAGCTTTAGTGACTATTACCTGAAACTTTCATTTTTATGACCATTATGAGCTCACTTTAGATATAAAGTTGCATCCCAGCTGCGGTGTAAAAAATGTGGTGATTTTTTTTGTAATGTCTGTGTTTTACACTTCTCTATTTGAGAGCATTTAATTATCTTCCAGAAAAGGTTCGTATTTGAAATAGGAACTGAAAAGAAAACGTTTTCATTATTTTTTTGTCGTTAAGGTGGCTGTTTTCATGAATAGGTTTCCAATGTATTTGAAATTCTTATTTAATTTACTTCTGCGTATATAGGGATCTGCATTTGATCTGCTTGGAACAATCTTGGTGTAATTTCAGTCCATTAATATAATTTAACTATCTTTTTTGTTAATTTTTTTAATCAGTTGGAGTTATTTATTAAGTAGAAGGTTGGGAAGTGGGTTGCTAGCCCGATACATTGTTGATAGCTGTTTACCTAAGCCTAATTGTAAAAGTTAATTGGTGGTATCGTATAAGGGTATTAGCTTGTTTTTAAAGCTGGGCATGTAGCTGTTTTCCAGATGAAATACTTCTGCTCTGTGCTGTGTTGAAAATGAGAACAAAACGACGCATGTGACATCTAAACTGCTAAAGTTCCCCAGCGGCTGAGTTGGTGAAGACATGGATGTCTCGGAGGTCTTTCAGTTTGTGGAAACGAATTCTGCTTCCTCACTCTCCCCATATGCTTTGCTTTTAGCAGTTTTACCAGCACAAGAGTTGTGGGTGGAATCATCCATCAAGATTGTGAGAGTGTTTGGCAGAGAGTAGTCAGAAGCCTCTGGTGTGCCAGTTGCTGAGGGTTAGCCTTTTCTTATGCAGATTCAAACACACTGTGCAGCATCCTTATATTCTGATGAGTGTTGTGACCACAATTCAACTCTGCATCATTTTCTACTTGATTTATACACAACCCAAACAAGAGCTTTGCCTTCACCTTGGGGTAAACCCGGCGAAAGTCTTGGCAGAACATCTACTGAGCAGAGGGCAAATTCAGCACTGCTCAGCTCAGCCACGCCCTGCCTAAAAAAAACACTCTTAGATGGGCTGTGAAGCTGAAGCCATGGAGCGTCTGAAGCCAAGGACACACTTGAGAAATATCTTTGAGACTTGAAATTGAATGAGGAGGTAGTGTTCTTCTACCAATGTGGAAGAGTTGAATCATACCTGTGAGAATGGGCCATGGTGACCTCACCTACTCGGCCGAGTTTGTGCTAACGATTGGCCACGGACACTGTGCCCATTTCCTGTGTCTGATCAGTAAAAGAAGTTATTGACAGACCTACTCCTGTTGCATTGGCCTGGAAGCAGAATTTGCAAGGAATGGTCTTCTGTGTCCAGAAATGAGTAATGCTCAGCTTTTTGGATAGCTGTCTGGCCAGTAAAATGGAAATGAAAGCCATCTGATGTCACTTTGTGAACAGTCTAAATGTCCTGGAACTGTTTCTTCCTCAGCCCTCACCTCCTTTCTGACTGGCATTTCCATCACCTTTCACAAGTCTATGAGTCAGGCACCAGGCCTTGAATTGTGAGAGGCCTTTAAAAGAGCTTCCCTGGTGTGTCTTGCTCACCTGCAGCCCGTTTTCTGTCGCTGGACATATAATTTCCTGGGCAGGGTTGCGATGGTGTGGCATGAAAACAGCCATTGTGGATGAATATGGATGAAAGGGTGCTTCCTTTTTATCGGGGATTGGCTGGTTGCGTGTGTGCAGACTGTGGATAGGAGCCTCTCGGTGGCTGCCAGCTGACATGTAACATTCCAGTGAAGTTCCAGATATAACTTGATCTTTACCTGATACGATGCTGACTGCACCTTCTCAACACAAAAATCTTCTGTTGGTATTGTACCTAAAGCTGAGCAGCATGCCAAACGTGTAAGTTTCTTGTGTGCTATGTTGATTCCTGCTGTAAATTAGGTGGCAAAGCTTCAGATGATCTACGTTTCCTGTGTGTTGAACTGGGCCATCTGTTTGTCACCACTAATGAAGCTGTACAGTATGCCCAGACTATGTCGCCCAGAATCCTTGGTGCAAGTGCTTCGGAGACCGGCTGGTTACTATGACAGCACAGATGGGCTGGGAGTCCTCTTCCAAAGGGGGAAAAAAAACATTAGACAATGTGCATGTTGATTTTCTCTCTGTAAGATATAGACCAGTGTGTTTAACCCGTCTGTAGCTCATGGCTCGGCCCCTAGACACTCTATTTCCCATTTTCCCATGCTGTAGAGCACGAATTGTGTTGTACTTTGTTTGTATAATAACGACCATGTTCTCGTTCTCGTTCTGAACAAACACAAATCTACCTTGGAAAAGTCTTTGCACTTTCTCTCAGGTCCTAGGGCCTAGCATAATGCACTGTCAGCTGACTAGTAAATGCTTGAAGTGGGATGGGCGGAAAAAAGCTAATGTTTGAGAGCACACATTTGGATCTGTGAACACTCTGATCACGAGAATTCATGCTGTTGTGAAAACCTTTTAAATTAGAGTGCTTCTATAGAGCATAGTTTAGATTTGTAGATGTTTGGCTGGCCTCTATCTGAGATTTTGGATTTTCCTCCACAGCCGAGGTAAGAAGATCATGTGAAATCATCTAGGAATATCTGGGAGTGGATTGGATCATTTCCCGTATCTATCGTTAGCTGGAAACTGAAGTTATTTTTCTTATTAGAAAGTCTGAGGCGTTGACCGTTTATATGGTTACTTTCAGTTTTATGCATATGTTTAAAAAAAAAAATGTTTTTGCTGTTTTTGTTTGTGCTGTTTTTGCTTCCCTGTGTGAGGGTGTTGTTGGTACCCACACTCCCCTTGTGAGGTGTTGTTGGAACCCGCACTCCCTGTGTAAGGGTGTTTTTGGTACCCGCACTCCCCATGAAGTGAAGTGTTTTTGGTTACTCATTTTAATATTATAACAGCCCCCTAGATTTAGGGCGTGTAAACCACCAGAGACGGATAAATATTGACCATAGCAGTGGCAGTCACTTAAATGATCAGGCCGAGGTACAAAAGGTCCAAGTAAAAACTCAACAACACTCGGTATGTGTTAAACTCTTCCATTAGACTCCAAACAATCCACAGGTACAGGCCCTGACAAAACCAACAAGCAGCCTTTTATACTATGGTTATTTAACCATTGCCTCCAGCTTTACCAATCACACAGCTGAGGACTATCCATAGGTAAACCGTGAATGTCAGCCTGGCCAGGTATATACGTATAAATTGTTTTTAACAGTTTAAATTAAGCTAAGATGATATCAACTAGATACTGTGGGTTAGATAAATAGGGACAGTTTTCAAGGTAACATCTGTGTATTTTGGTAAGTAAGTGGTATGGTTGTCTCATTAAATGTGATTTAATTGCACTAAAATTAACTAATTTAGCTTACCTGCATATTTTATTAAGCGAATTGCCAACTATTAGATACCAAGTTGTGTTAAAAGGGAGATAACAAATAACAGTTGCTAAAATGGCTACTGTATTGCTAAAAACTCGAATGTAGAATAAACAATTAAAATAACTTGACAAACAATACATGTAGTCATGCCCAGATGACTAATCATGCAAGAGTTAAGCCTTTATTCTGAGCTAAAAACAAACATCCATGCTGAACAAAATGATCATATAACAGCAAAGTGGTATTCTCCTGGGCTTAGTCTATTCATAATTTCATAATTCGGTAGCCATTAGAAATGGTAGTCTCCCTGTGCGTGTGTTAATCGTACCATCTCATCTGTGTTGAGTGCTGTTGGTACCATCTCATCTGTGTTGAGTGTTAATGGTACTCTCTCTCCCTGTATTAATGCCGCACGGTAGATAACCTGAATTTTCCGCTTAAAGCACATAACTAATTCTGTTTGGTTGTCCTTGGCACCAGTCAGTGTACAGCCACTACTGAACACTAGCCAGGGTAAGGTGGCCCCTTCACTCCAGGCGATAGAGTATCAGGCCTGCTGGGCAGGATGGGTCAAACATAAGTGTTTGTGTCACTGATCACATGTGCTGCAGCTGTGTAAATTTAACATGCAATCACAGTGTGTTTTAATAGACAGCGTTCATTAGTCGTCTACAAGAAGTAAAAACACAAGCCCCAGTAAGCATGTGACGAGGGGAGAGAAACGCAGTGATCACCCGGGTGTAACTCTGAGGATGTGCTGGAGATGAATGCCCTGTTGTGAAGGGAAATCTGGGAACAAAACCGGGCGGGTTAAGGAGTGTACGTGTCAAGGGTCAGACCCGTTGTCAGGACTGAGGGAATACTGGCATCACAAGACACTCTCCCCAGGAATGTGTGTCTGTGTCCACTGCTGAGGCCTGAGGCTCTGAACTGCTGCAGAAGTACCGTCATAAGAACCAGACGAGGTGTGAGCAAGAAGTTACCCCTTCCTCCCACCATAGTCTTTTAGTGTGCGCAACATGTTCCTGTCCCGATGACAGCAGAGATCTGCTTCTGACGTTCCTTTTAGTGAAGTAGTTTTCATTATAAAGTGGCTTCCTGGGTCACGTTTAGTCTGCTATGCCTTTGAAGGAAGTGTGCAAAACAGGAAGTTTCACGCTTCTTTAGCTCTTGCGTCTCTGAGAGCATTTCAGTATTACTGCTTTTCATCATGGTTTGACACACACCCGCCGTTTGTTAGTGAATTGGTTTGTTTTTCTGTACTCCTGCTGTTGATGTTATCTACACAAATAAACAGACGCACATTGCTTACAATAGCAGGGAAGTAATTCTGATGCGCATGCAGCATGGGGGGACATGGGTCCTTACTGTCCGAACAGCAAGGCTTCCTTACGAGCCTACATGCAGATCTTCTCCTCGCAGATGAGCTGGGGGATGTCTGTGGGTAGCTGGGGGCTGCAACGACAGGAAGGTGGCGGTTAGCTTTTAGCGCTGGATCTTCCTGTTCAGAAGTTTCACAGTGTCACAGGAAACAAAGGCCGAGATTTGCTCGTTTGTTTATTACATACTCGCTTTTTGAGGCACATAACTGCTGTTTGTCAGACAAATGGACATCCTCACTTGAGATAATATTTGCAAATATTTGTGTAGTTTCAGCTGAGACACAGATCATTGCCAGCTCACCTGCACACAAAGTACTCTGATAAGCCGCCAAGACTGACCGTTTCTTAATGTACTCTCCTACACCTCTGCTTTCAGTGCTCATGTCATCATGCGTCTGCTGTCAGGGTTTATTTTGTGTGTGTCTGCTTTTGTGTGCAGAGCGGTGACGGTGTGGGTTCTCTTCATCTGGAAAGAGGAGCAGCAGTAGGATTACCTGAGTGGAGAAGATGCCCGTTCCTCCACCACCTCCACCTGCACCTCCCCCTACATTTTCTTTGGTAAGGAGAACAATTTCATTTCATTCAATTAGAAAGATGATTGTTGATGGTTTAGTTTTCTGTGTAATCCGCCCACTCCTCTGTCCCCAGTGGCCTAGGAACAATGGCAGTCACATGCATGTCACATGGTACATGGTTTAATATTTTAAAAAAGTATGAATTTGTGTCTCAGGAGAGGTATATCCACTCGTTTGTGTCCTCGTTTCGTTTTGAACCCAAAACTCCCTTACTTATACGTCACTCTTGGTTTGTACACGTTTAATTTAATTAATTTGTTTTCTCCTTTTCATCTTTATAAAATGAATTAATTCATGATGTTATTTTTTCCAGTAGTCTGTACAGATTTGCCATGCTATTGAGCATCCATCTTGGTCGAATAAACGAGCTCAACGTTGACATCTGGTGGAAAACTGTTTTATGACACTGCATTTTATATTTTATTGGATTGTTCTTGATTGCTGTTGATGATTGTCTTTCAGGCAAACACAGAAAAACCAAATCTCAGCAAATCAAAACAGCAGGGAAGAAATGCGCTTTTATCAGATATATCAAAAGGCACCTGTCTGAAGAAAACCGTCACCAATGACAGAAGTGGCCCAATACTTGACAGTAAGTAAAATGGACGGAATCTGATTAGTTTGAATTAGGTTACATGGCCTGGTTTCCAGAGATTAAGGGGAAGATTACAGTAAATCTGATTTCCCGTGATTTTTCATTCATGGACATTAAATGAATATTGTTTATCTGAAGTAGACAGTGAAATGTTTTTTTTAGGGCCACCACTTTTACAGACATGCTTGCTACAATATATTGTGTCATCATGTGTCCCCTCATGTGTCCTCTGTTATTGCAGAACCCAAGGGTGGGGGTGGTGGAGGAGGTGGAGGAGGTGGAGGCGGTGGAGGCGGTGGAGGAGGAGGTCCAGCTGGGGGGCTGGGGGGGCTCTTCCAAGGTGGAATGCCGAAACTCCGATCTGCAGCATACAAAGATGGAAATGGTATGTCATACAAACATTTTTTTAGTGATAGACTTCATAAAACAACTCACCAGCTATTTTTGCCAAAAGGCAATGTTTCTGTTGCTTTTAATAAAGTCCTGTAATACTAAGCGTTCTTAACCTGTGTTTTTAAGCAGATTCAGGAGGTGGGAGATCCCCGGTGATGCCCCCCGGAGGCAGGTCGTTTGGGGCCAAACCACCTGGTGGGAGTCCTAGTGGTCCCCCACGTCTCCCAGGGACGTCACCTGTCCCACGAAGCAGTGCGCCAGACCTGCCCAGGCCTCGCATGACCCCCCCACGACCCGACACAGGAGGTGGTCCTCCCTTTTTACCCAGCAACCCTCGATCGGGCCAGTCCAGGGGCCCCCTGCCGGTGCCTGTAGGAGGCCGGCCCCCGAGCTCTACACCGGCACCCCCCAACCTTCCCAGCCGACTCCAGAGCCAGCCCCCAATTCCTGCAGGTCCCCCGTTTGCTCGCCAGCCATCTGTCTCTGCACCACCCGTCCCCAGCAGTGGACGCCCCCCTTTCCCCCCAGCCCCAGGCAGGACCTCAGACGAACGGCCCCTGCCCCCGGCCCCAGGCAGGCCCTCGGACGAGCGCCCGCCTCTCCCCCCAATCCCAGGCCGGCCCTCGGACGAGCGGCCCCCTCTCCCCCCTACCCCAGGCCGGCCCTCGGACGAGCGGCCTCTGCCCCCGAACAACAGGCCTCCGCAGCCTCCTTCTTTCAACAACAAGCCCCAGGGCTCTTCCTCCACCCGTGCTTCAACCAGCAGTGCTCCGCCCCTACCCCCAGGGAGACCAGGCCCCCCACCACTGCCCCCAACCCCAGGGGGGGACGAACACACTCCCAGACTACCGCAACGGAATCTGTCCCTCAATTCTCATGCCCCAGCCCCACCTCCAGGCCGCTCTGGTCCCATTCCACCCCCTCCCAACGAGAGGCCGCCCCCCCCTGGCAGAAACCCACCCGGGCGCACAGGTATGAACTAAGGATATCTGGAGTTGGAATGTTGGAGTTCATAAAGTTCATAAAAGTTCACAGTTCATAAACCTTCAGTCTCGCTCTCTACATTAATTTGCTCATAGTTTAGTGTGCCTGAGCCAGTAAGCAGTGTAACGCTCCCTCTAGGGTACCAGGAATAACTGTTATTAATATACTTTCACTACTTTCACTAGTGACTAAATAAATAATGTAAGATTTTAGGGTTAGGGTTACGTCTGTGCAGTGTACAGAGTACTGCCTCTTTAGCCTAAATGTATCTCCTGTGATAATGTGAAATGTGCCCACAGGTCCCCTCCCCCCACCTCCACCTGCAGGTAGGTCTGGGGGGAGCGTGCGAGGCATGCCAACCCCTCCCCCACCCAACCGACCAGGAGCCGAACCCCCCCGAGGATCGACCAGACCTCCACTTCCACCAGAGAGACCCGGCACCGGGGGCCCTCCGCTCCCACCACCTCCCATAGGGAACGGCTACCAGAACTCCCATCACCCTGCAGGTGCAGTGTTGGCAGCCTCAGGCAAAGTTCTTCTGCATTAAATTTATCTTAACTTCTTAACTAATCTTAACTGGCTGAAACAAACCATACAGACAAGCAGCAGGCCTAATCCTAAACAAAAACTTGTTTAGAAAACAGCGAAATAGGCGTAATTTGATTTGGGAAATGTGTTTCTAATGCAATTTCACATCTGTTTCAGAGTGAGTAATATAATGGGTATAAAATGGGATGTGTTCCCTCATGAGTGTTTATAATAACAAATTGTTGCTTCCAGCATAAATGTATAGAAGCCTTTGATGACAAGATCTCTTATTTTCAGCAAAGAACATTTATTAACGCTGCCAATATCCTTTCAGTAAAGTTTGCAGGGTCAGCCTGATGCTTAAGAAATCCACTGCACAGAATTGGCAAGAGGTGACATTCAGAAAAACTGTTCACAGAATGTCAAGTTATTGCAAACGAAAATAAAAGATGTAGGAAAATGAATGAATGAATGAATACCATGTTATTGCTCACTTTGTGGCCCAAACATGTATGTTTGAGTACCTTGCAGGTTAAGTTGTTTGGTGGGACCTTACTGAATAGTGTATGGGCAGCTGAAAGGTCTTATGTTTGTTGACTGTTGGATTTGTGAGTTATATTAAAATGTGTGTGTGTGTGTGTGTGTGTGTGTGTGTGTGTGTGTGTGTGTGTTTGTGTTGCAGATGAGTGGGAGGGCCGGTTTTCCTTCCACCATGTGTCTGAGCTTCCACCACCAGAGCCCTACATGCCCTTTCAGAAGACCTATCCCAGCAAGATGAGCAAGGGCGAGAACAAAGGTCAGGGGTAGTCCGTGTCACTGCTTCACTGAATGTGCCTCTCACTTCTGCTAGGAGAACGCCTGAGGTTGTTCTACCTGCTCTGACTCGCTTTGTGTTTTTCCCCTCAGCCTCAGACAAGACAGAAAGGGGGGTGCCACCATTGCCTCCCATTCCCAGGTAAAGGTCGTCCTGGACCCAGCCCAGTCCCCCTCCCCATCTCTTGTTGGCTCCTCCCACCTCCCATTTCTCTGCAGGTTGTCATTGATTCCCACTTGTAAGAAACCACTGTATTAAAAAGTGCTCAGTTGCGGTAGAATTTCAGATTTTTTCCGTTAGCGTGTTTTTGTCTCATTTTTTCTATTTTTTAATTTTACATTTCTGAAGATCATTCAGCTTGGAAGGGAATAATCATGCTATGATCAGACATTTTAATACTGTCCAGCATTTCCAAATTAAGCACATGCTGGCTAGTATTTCGTTTCTGTTCCTCTCATCTCTGTTTAAAATCCCTAAAAGTACCACTTTTTAACCATTTAAGGTAGTTTTTCAGTATAATGTGGATGGAATATCTTTATTTTTTATAAAGAACAAAGTCTCCCTGGTGGAGAATGCCCATGTCAGAAACAGACGAGTTTTACTCTTTGATGTCTTACTCTGACAAAGGCAAAGGCTGATGTAATTTGATTTTATTTTGCATGGAGAATGGGGGAATAAATATGACCTCAACATTATATAATAATAATAAAAACTAAAATGAAAAAATATTGTAGCTGGGTCAAAACTGTTATCTTTAAAAAAAAATTGTTGAGAATATGGTATTAACATGCTTGAACATTGCTCAACACAATTGTGTGAAATCTATTAATATAGTTATGCGATGTCAAACATGAAATAATATAATTTCAAAAGCTTTTTGAAAAGAAGCATGTCTGTACACATGTTTTCTAAAGTTAATTTGGTTGACTGTTTTAATTAGCTTTAAGCACTTATCTTGCTTTATTTGTGAGAATGAAAATAATTTTTTATATAAATGCTGGTTTGGCTTAAAATTAGTTTAGTGATGGTCCAAGTGCATCATTATGGACTGAGACCTGGTCAACAGGATCTATGATTAAAGGTGTTTGTTATCTAAATAGGGGTCGCTTAAATAGTGGTTTGTTATCTAAAAAGCGGCAGAATGTTTATGTAGACGGTAGAACTGTCTTGTTCCTGTAGGGATGGTAGGTTTTTCTTCCATTCTTGCTGAAACAGAACTTACTAGGGCACTTGAAAGAGTGTATTTTGTGGCAATGAAATCAATCCTATATTGCATGTCTGCATTCAGATCATAACTTTTTTTTTTTTTTTATACAAATGCTGTTATTATCCAAATACTGTTCATGCGAAGTGCCAATATTGTCTGTGCTGCATTTGTTTTAAAAATACATTTTGAAAATAAAAACATTAAACTGACTGCAGTTTGCTTTATTGCCTAGGGCCCTTGATTATATACATGTTTATTTTTATGGATTAGTGGAAGTGCAGCATTATACAATCACATTTTGTAACCAAAACAAGAACGTTTGAATTTACAGAACAGGCACAAGAAGAAATATAACACTACCTTCAGTGACACAGCGCTCAACGTGGACATCTCAGTACAAAGGTAGAAGTGTAGTTAAATGCATCAGTTAACAGGGACATATAATGTTCTGGTGGCAATTGTATTGGCTTGATTAGCACATCAGTTGGCTTTTTATATAATAGTCTGTATCACATAAAATATGGCCATCCTTGATGTTTGAGTATTAATAGCAATTACACAGTCTTATGTAGGATGTGGTGCAACCTCCATCACAAAGGAGAGTCTGTGCATGTTGTTATCAAACTGGTTTGCAGTCAGTATGGGTGGCCTGTGATGTATGTGGACCATGGTGCCAATTTAAATGTGTGGATATCACCAAAAACAGTGACTATGTTTGTCCAATATGGGAAGCCTAGTATTATTTAACTTGTTCAAGTTGAGCACTCAATTAGAAAAGTCCCCTTGCCTCCCCAATCTCCCACTCACTTCACATTTTCCACAGTCTCAAAAAAAGGATTCATATCTTATTTTTCTTGTGCACAAGGATTTTGAGTCAGCTGCACAAATACCTTTTGCTTGAGTAAAAATGAAAGGCATAGGCCAAAAGCTATTAAAGTTTTTATATTTTATCGAATTTTCCCCTTTTCTCACCCAATTTGTAAAGGTCAATTTCTCTAGTAAACACAGAGAATCAAACAAATGCCCCCAACCTCCCAGGAGGGAAGATAGCCCTGCCAGATCCACAGTTTTTAAGAAGAGTCTCTCACCCTGCCTATTGTGGCTTATCTTGCACTGGGGCAGGGAGCCTTTACCGACTACGCCACTCAGGAGCCTGACAAGCCATTTTCATTCAGAATCCCGGGTGAAATGAAACGCCATGTAAAAATACAGATGTGTTGCGTTGATGAAGAGAGGTGGTGAAAAAATGTTTAGACTCTTTTAACCAAGTATTAAAGCTCACCAACTATGCCCAAATTTGTTTATAGTAATGCTGAAGTTGTTACATTGTAATGCACTTTTTATAATTAAAAAACATTTCTTAATTGAAATAATAATCCATTGTGCAACTGGCAGAATGCAACGTTTTCAATTAAGCAATTGACACACAAGTTAGAACAAAAACCAGCCTGCGCCTTCAGGACCAGGGTTAGGAACCACTTACTACTTACTAATGACTAAAATTTGATATTTGTTAGTAGTAAATGAACAACGACCTGAATTTGTTTCAAACGGATTCTGTGTTGGAACTTTTTTGGAAGCTTTTGAATTTTAAGAATTTAGCTGAACAAATCTGTAAGTGTTTTCAGATTGTTTTCAGTGGTTTCAGGTCCGTGGTAAAGCTATCTGATCATAATTCTTTACAACAACACTGGGCATTACAGCTAGGTGTTACACGGGTATAGTCCTAGATATTCCTGTAATCTAGATCACATTATGTGTGTGAAATTTCGATCATGTAAAATTCTTGCTATTTTTTACAATACAGGTGTTGCCTGCTACATCGGTAAATATGACAAATATGACAAAACATTTGTTAAGACTCGTCTTCCCTGAAGAGCTCCAGCAGGCTTCCCACAGGGCCCAGTCCTCTCTCAGCTCCACACTTTCATCAGTCATGGCTGGCCTTCCAATATGGCAGAGGCACTTCTTACATTTTTTGTGTTCGGCTTGAACTCAGCTACTGCTCGGGTGGTCTTCAATCAAAGGAAGTTCACCCATGCTACCCCCTCCTCATCAAACTCCACTGACTCTCCGTTGCAGCCAGGATCTGCCACAAGATCCTCACCCTGACCCTCTAAGCTACCACTGGTTCAGCACCTGGCTACCTCTGCATGCAAATCTGAACTTACATCCCCACCAGACCCTTGTGATCCTCTATGGCCGCCTAGTGGTCCTCTGTGGATTTGAACATCATCCCGTGGCTTTTCTCACAACTCGCACTAAAATGGTAGAATGCTCTACCTGAGACCATCAGACGATCCAAAGGTTCTACTGCATTCAAGAGGAAACTGAAAACTACCTCACACCCCAGTTTTGAATCTCCCCCAGGAACTGACTGCAATATTTATGCTTATTATTATTTTGCTTATTTGTATTGTATGTTATCTCCTTTGTAGTACTAGTCTTAGTACCTTCTTGCAGGCCTCATCAATAGGGCATGGTAGCTCTGTATCTTGCAAGTTAACCCCTAAACTACAGCACTTTTGTAAACCTTTTTTTGTTCCCTCAGTTTCACCAGCCCAGTTTTGCTTTTCTTCATTAGTTTAAAGACACAGGCTTCTTGGAGGGGGGAGAAAATTATATGTCTGGATGATTGTGTGTTACATTTGTATGTTTTGTCGTTGATTTTATGGAAAAAATGTTTTAGTGTACTTCTGCTGCCTGGATTCCATCGAAACTAACACCATTCACTTATCTTCCTCTTTTACATGTGGGTAGATGTAAATTGTATTGTAAATTTGTCCAAACGGAAAAAATGCTGGACAGGGCATAATAATTCATTATGAGTTCCGGACACAGGGACATCTATAATATAGGCTATTGCATGTAGATAAAAGCCATCCAACCGCATATTGAACATTTACGTGTTCAATGACCAAATGATGTTGGTGTCGTTCCATCTCTTTCTGGAATTTACCCCATCCCACGTGAATCCAATATCGAACGCCAAGCTAATTTAGAGATTCGGTTTAAATGAACGGGAGCTATAGGGCGTTATTTTTTTATTTTACCAGTAGGGGGAGCATAAATATGTAATATATATTATACACCGATCAGGTGAAGTGAATAACACTGATAATCTCGTTTTCATGGCACCTGTCAGTGGGTGGGATATATTAGGCAGCAGGTGAACATTTTGTCCTCAAAGCTGATGTGTTAGAAGCAGGAAAATGGGCAAGTGTAAGGATCTGAGCGACTTGGACAAGGGCCAAATTGTGAGGGCTAGACGACTGGGTCAGAGCATCTCCAAAACTGCAACTCTTGTGCGGTGTTCCCGGTCTGCAGTGGTCAGAACCTGTCAAAAGTGGTCCAAGGAAGGAAAAGCTGTGAACCGGCGACAGGGTCTTGGGCAGCCAAGGCTCATTGATGCACGTGGGGAGCGAAGACTGGCCTGTGTGGACCGATCCAACAGACGAGCTACTGTAGCTCAAATTGCTGAAAAAGTTAATGCTGGTTCTGATAGAAAGGTGTTAGAATGCACAATGCATCGCAGTTTGTTGCGTATGGACCAGTCAGGGTGCCCATGCTGACCCCTGGTCACTGCTGAAAGCGCCTACAATGGGCACGTGAGGATCAGAACTGGATCACGGAGCAATGGAATAAGGTGGCCTGGTCTTATGAATGTGAGGTCAGACCCTGATGTTGGATGAGAGGGCCTGGCTCGCAATCTCCGTTCTAGTTCAACCCAAAGGTGTTCGATAGGGTTGAAGTCAGGGCATAAAAGCTTCTGTAGGTGTAATGTGTAGGTGTCCCAATACTTTTGTCCATATAGTGTATATGCCACACAAAACACATCAATTGCTTTGGTGGCAAATAAATATAACTGACGAGACCGAAGTAATATTCCTCGCTGGTCATGACTGCAGACAATGCATTGATGCAAGGACTGGAAAAAGGCAAACATTTAAAAAAAAGAAGAATATTAGAAGTCTACTGCTGTCATTTTCCCAACAATTAATTTACCATAAATTTTTGCCACATGATGTATGATTGGTACTGAAACCGAATGCACTACTTTATTTTATAAAGTATAAATATATATATATATATATATATATATATATAGCGAGTGAAATAAGTATTGAACACGTCACCATTTTTCTCAGTAAATACATTTCCAAAGATGCTATTGACATGAAATTTTCACCAGATGTTGGTAACAACCCAAGTAATCCATACATACAAGGAAACCAAAACAAAT
>JAOYSI010066032.1:23928-57964 GCA_025775065.1 Hiodon alosoides | reverse complement strand
ATTGTTTTGCCATCCGGCCCCCCCCCCCCCCCCCCGCATTTAGCCACACCCTTTCTTCTGTCCTTACAAGACCTGGAAGGGCTGTCTGATTGACTCAAGTCTTAACGTGTGGACATTTCAGTGTAGCAGAGTGCCTTCTTAAGCGGATGGGTGATTTAGGGGTGTTTAAAAACACAAAGTTCACAAATGAATGAAGGTCAAAGTTGATTTGGTTTTAAGTACAGGTTTTAGAATTTTATGTCCCCCGTATTATTAGACCCAGCCTGCATCGCTCCCGTCACTGCTTAATTAGTGCGTAATTAGACATTTTTAAAGATGGGCCATGTTACCTTAATATCATAAACCCAGCTAACTGGAGTGTTGGGGTTTTTTTTTTTTTTAAAGCGTAGCATAGTTGTTGAAATAGTCACTACAAAAAAATGTGGTGCTTGATAGTAGCTTGATGTTCTCTGAAATACACATGCCTTAAGTTTCTCCTCTGCTCAGGTCTCGTAGGAATATAGTTTCTGACCTCTGCCCATGTCGTCTGTTGCTGAGTAGTAGACGAGGATATGGCAATTTAAATTAAAAAAACAAAAACATTTATACCTTCTTGACAGGTAGATTTTACAATGCTGTTGCTATTTTGGATGTCATATCTAAGGTAATGTTTGGCATTTTCCCCAAACTTTTTGAAAGAAAGTTAGTTTGCAAAAGTCCACCGCAACCAGCCCCCTGTTACTAAAATATTGAAATGTTGCTGTCAGCATAACCTGTCACATTTTACCTAGAAACTTCCGTTGTTACTCAGATTATCGTAATCTTTTAGTTAATTATTGAAAAACCAGTTTGGGTATAGTTTATTTTTGAAGGGATAATGATCTGTCTCTGTACCAGTTCTATCCCCTCAGTGTGTTGGGAATGGGGAGTGTAGTGGAAAAATAGTTTTTGGTTTTGGTTACGAGTAACTCCGTGTAGTTTATTTGGAAAAGGGCTGCTGGGACACTCAAGCACAAACTCAACCCAAGCTAGAACTAATTTTCCTTTCCGTTTAGTATCCCCTTCATGCTTATGGTGGGAGAATTGGTTCGAATTTTTATTTTATTTTATTTATTTTTTAAACTTAAAAAGGGAACGAACAATGTCTACCATAAATTTTCAAAATTAGTTTTCGGTTCCGAGTTGCCATTTTTATTTTATGAGTGTAAAACATAGTTCAGGAAACCGCCCCCCCGCCTAATTTCAGGAAACTGTCAACCATGTGATCTTGTGTATAAATGTAAATTAGTGAAAACATTACAGCCTCTTTGTACCTTATCAAGAATTGCAATACCTGCTTTTTCACGACGTGAATCTGTACTAATATGTAAATGTTATTCTTTCCCGCACCTCTGCGATGTGTATTGAAGATCTTGTGTAGGAACTCTGTAGTGTTTGGAGTTGTGGGTTGTATATGTTGGTGTGACCATTGCTTGTATTCCTTTGAAGGTGAAATCAAATGGTATATTTTCTTTTGTTTTTGTTTACCAGTTTTTCTGGTGTACTTGTATTCCTTTTTTTTTTCCTGTCTAGAGAATTATTTAATTTATCAAAACTCATGTTTATCCTTATTGCAATATAACACTTAGTATCACTCAATTTTTAATTATTTGCAAACTTAAAGATTTATATTCTGTAAAACGTGCATAAATTGTTCTGTGACAATGTATAGTACGCAAACTAAATGAAGCAAATAAAATTTATACAGTTCTGTAAAAAAAATAACAAAAAAAAACAATAATTTTTGTTTATTTTTGTTCAGGTTATTATAACAGACCACACATAATTAATGATTGACGAGACCCAGCCCATGTACTGGTGTGCAACTCCGAGCTCTTATCTGCAAGTAATTCACCTGATTATTATTTAGGGTGTTATGGCTCAGCGATTATAATGGGTGTGTCACACTGAACCAGGGTCACAGGCTGTTCTCCAAGTATTATGCGTTTTGTGCATGTCCCACTGTCTAAAGACATGGGTGGATTAGCGACTGCAAAAGGGACTTTAATGTTTATATCTTTTAATAACAGCACATGAGAGGCGATTCTATTATATTCAGGAGTCTAAAGTTGTTTAAACTTTAGCTTTGTGTTTTCCTGCCAGCAGTCCCCAGTGGAACTGCTGGGGTTTTGGCACCTTCAAAGTGCCCCATGCCTGCAGACTTATTTGCCACCAGGACTTTCTGCTGCTGGGACAGAAGATCAGCAACCGCCAGCTCTGCTTAAACACCTGGGCTGCCCTCGGTTCTGTGGAGTTGTTAGGACGAGACAGTTTTTTGTGAGAGAGCAAAGCTGTGTTGTGTACAGACCCTGTTTATAGGAGGACCCTGATCACGCTAATTTTTAGTCAGCCCGTCGTGGGTTGTTTTGTTTTTTATCTTTATCTGTTAGCCTGGGTAAGCTGTTTTACAGGTCTGGTAGTAGGGACAAGCAATTAATTCAGTAACTCTCCAAAACGTGCCTTACGGTCACTGCAGTAAATCTCAATGAAGCGCTGGTTTTTCTCCACTCTGTTGAGTGACTGTATTTTGATGCTCTAACGCCAGTGACGCAGTTTACTACGTCTTCTTTTTCTCCACAAGATATGAATTATATTATTAAGGGAAGTTTTATAAGATTTCCATTGAGGTGTATGTCATATTTTGTCCCACTCCATTACCAAAAGACATTCCCTTTATTCCACACTCTATATGTTGCACATAGGTACGGCCAAAGCTCAAATCTCAGGCAGCTACTAAGAAGACTAACGCATAGAGTGTGACTCTTGAGTAAAAACAAGACATTGCATAGGTATATATACAATGCAACTAATCAACAGGGGTAATTTAAGGAGAGCTGGGCTCACTGAAGTAGGGAAAACAGTTAAAGCTAGGAGACTGCGACCTCAAGTGGGTGAACTGCGGAAATTTTCCGTGAACGTGACAATATGTAAATTATTTTACATTTGATAGATGAACTTTTTTTCCGCTATAAACACAACTCATTTTTTTAGTTATTGTATGGCAAAGTTGCTCAACAACCAAGCCTGCTCCAAGAGAGTCCCTTCCGACAAATTAAGTACAGAGCAATGAAAGGTACATAACCACAGGATAGGTGACTGTAGATATAACTGTTTTTAACAAATAAAGTACACTTTTAAACAAAACTATTGCAGTACCCTTCACCAGCATCGATCAAATAGACACAATTGTAAATGTAAATGGCCAAGTTTGCCACAATTGTATGGATTCTGACTTTTCTATCCTACAAGGTTGAGAACTTCTTTTCAAACATGGATTTGTATACATTTGATTTGATTTAACAAATTAAAACATTTTTATTTTTACAGTTCCTTCCACAAAAATATATATTTTAATATAATCAAATTATTGCCGTTGTGAACATGTGACTATATTTGACTATATATATAATGACTATATTTTTAAAAGTATTTTGGTTTCAGGCCAGCTACATTTTGTCTTTGAGCATTACATTTTTGCAGTTATGCTTTCGGTGTTTCCTAATGGTTTTTCTGTAATAATTTTTATGAGATGTACGGGATTTTTGGGGGTGCATTTTTTAGCTGCCATAAGATATCATTAACCAGCGCAAACTACGTCTTTCATTTTTTGCTCCCGTCGCAGAAAATGCAAGCGGAAATGATGTATTAGTCCCACCTCTTAATGTCCGCCCGTCGTGCCCCGCGGCACTGTGCAATAAATAGGGAAGCACGCTTGTAGAATTTTCTCTTTTCTTTGTCTTGTAAGTGGAAGGTGGCTGTGGAAAGTTAAACCTTTGGCTCAAGACCTGCAAAATCATGGAAACGCAAGAATTGTTGTTTTTTACATAGATTAAAGTCATTAGCTTACGTTGTGCCGCGTTAACTCCGAAAATAAGAGTAAGTTAAGTTTTTAACGTGTATTCGCTTCTGTAATGATGAATAAAATTATGTCCTGTGATTTAAACTTTCTGCTGTTCACATCATGAATTGCTGTGATTATACCTTTTAATATGAGGACACAAATTTGGAGAAACTTGGTGCTAAAATAACCGTTTTTAAATATTATTTGTCTACGTTGGGTGTATATATTGGGTCCTTCATAAGCGGTTCTACGCTAGTAAGAACCTGTATAGATTGAGTTTATGTTCCGAAATTGCGGGAATCTGTTTGATTGAATCTGCCCAAGACTAGAAATCCATATATGCAGTTTCTGTTCTTTTCGCTTTTCTCTAAATACTTTTCAAAAATTTCTTCACAGGTCTGATTGTTTTCCGGTCAGCTAAAATGCAGGTAAATCATACTATTGATTGACAATGTCAACATTCATAAGCACATTGAACCCAATGCTTCGATTTCTCTCGGTAACGTTAATGCAACCGTTGAGTCGTGCTGCAGTAGAACTATGTTGTATATTTTGTGTGCTTAGATTCTTAATTATCGTTGGAACATCTTGTCTGTCTTAGGTACCTTGCTAACGGGAAAGGACCTGCCGCTTATGCCTGATTATTGGAGATCAGGTAAACCACGTCAAAATCCTTTCATGATGTGACTGTCCCTGTGATTATACTCACTACCCATCTGACCCTGTTAAGGGGAGGGATTATTACCCATTTTATGAGGGTTCAGTCTATTACTGGCAAACGAGTTGCGCTTAAAGCTATATAACATCCCGGTGGAGTCTGTTTTTATTTGGATTTATTTTGTTGGTGTTGCTTGTAACCACATGCATTTTGCGACATTGCATTCGTTTTCCAGCAATGACTGCTTGGTTTTGTATTCCAGTGACGAAGAAGGTTCTGGTGGCTCCTGGATGCCATGAAGGATGCGCATTGTTGGATCGGCAATGTCACACTGCTCAGTTGGTTAAGGTTTGTCCTTGAGCTTATTGAATGTTCAGGTGAAGTGCTGTAATTTGTCTTGCTAGCATTGTTTTTCTTATCCAAATGAGGACATCAGGTCTTTCCCTAATAAAGTTTTTGTCCATGAAAACTGTCGTACTTGTGTTTTTTGCTTGCCTGTATACTTTAAGAGGTTAACGTGATAGCCAAATGGCCACATGCACACTTAACTGTAATTGTCTTCAGGGTTTTGACGGGTGTTGGAATGAAAATGGCTGTGCGGCCTGGATGCATGGTGCTTTTGTTTTTTTTTTTAAACTAGGTGGCTAACAATTTCCTAGTTGTGTTGGATATATTAATGCTGGCCAACTGAGAAACGGCTTCAAAACTGATCTGCCTCATGGAAATGCAAGGTTTAAGTTGAAGCTAACCTTTTCTGTTAGTTCAGAATACGCATTCAACCGAGGCATAGCCTGTATTGGTTTTACTTGGTGCCTGTACAAATAATAATGGTTCTTGAAGGGTCAGCCCAGGGTCCAAAATACAGCTCATCAGCTTGGCTGAATATATACTGTAGAGTGTAAAGTCCAACTGGGCTACCCAGGCACATGGAAGAGGGTGAGGTAGGATATTCGGACACATGAGGAAATCCTCATCTTTAGCCTGCAGGCTAGAGGCAGCATACATTCTTTGGGAACACTAGGTTCAGTGGCCTCTGGAATGCTGCCTGAGTCCAAGAACAAAATGTGGCAGATTCCCCCAGTGGAAGTCTGGGGAGGATGTGGTAGTTCAGCAAAGACAACTTCACCAGTGGCATAGTTTCTCCATCAGAACAAACGACTTCAGCTTTGGCCTGAATGCAGGAAGTCCTAAGCTTAAACCTCAGCCTGGTGGAGAATGTGGTTTTTGTTCCTGTGGGTCTGATGGAAGGAGATCCTTTTCCTCTCACTCCAAACATCTCTTTGAACCACCTGATATAGAAAACGCTACACATTCACATGTATTTAGCCAACATCAATGGAAATCAGGACCAAATCAATGCTTTGATCCACATGCTAATCAGATTTTAAACCTGGTACTGATGGTGACAGTTGCTTGTCAGGGATGTTCATGCCCCCCAAATGATCCCACCCTTCGTACTACAGTTAAACTCAAGGCAATATGCTTCAAGTTCAGCCTTTATCATTCTGTTCAAGACACCAAAAACAAATTACAGAAAGTAATATTTATTGTAAAAATGTGATGCCAAGCATTTTATTCAGGCGGATGCATCAACTACAATGATCATGATCTAGAAAAATAATGCCTCACTCTCATACGAGAGATGTAAAATACAAATATTCAGCATTGAATACCATTAAAGCAGGAATTGGAACTTAAGACTAAAATTAGTCTAGACTATACATAATCTTTGAATTAACTAACCAATTCACTGTAGAGAACTGCTGACAAACCAAACTCTAGCCAAATACCACAGTGTAAGCCAATAAGTACGAAAAGACTAAAAAAACCTAGACATTTCATAATCAGCTGTCATATGGGGACAATTCACGAGGTAATTTAGTAATTACCTAACACGTAATTCTTGTCATCCGAAATATAAACCCTTTCATCCATCTTTTCTTGTGTGGAGCCTTTTCGTATATTAACAAATGGGAAAGTGGCACATTAGCTGAATCAGCTATGTGTCTGTCCAACATCCCTTGCTTTAATTTAAATGGCACAAATCGAAACATTTTTTTTTAAATGCCACAATGTGACCAAAAGCTGACAGAGAAATGAACCAACATTCAAACACTTTATTGCTACATTGTTAATGTGTGGATGAGTCATTTCTTTCTCTGGCCAATGTTTGGCAATTAAGGTGATTGGCCTGGCGTTAAAAAAAGAATAACGTATAAGGAGCCAGCTCAATTCAGAGCAGAGGTATCTGTAGACGCAATGCCACCCTATAAAAACACCGAAGTGAAAAAGTCAAGTGATTCCTTTATGGTCCCAATAAACAAAGAAACAATGATTAGTCACTCACACTACCCACTAACACAATCAATCAGGAACAGAAAGGTAGAAGTCCATAAACATTAAAAAATGGAATGCATAAAAACGAGTGCTCAAGTTTTAACCATCTAAAAAGTACAGTCTTCCTTATACACCATACTCATGAATTTAGATAAAAATCCAGAGTGTATGAATGCGTTACTTCAGTTACCTCATTGTTCCTAAACGAGCAGATTCTCACAATCCAACAACCGCCGTCTCCGCCCTCTCAGTTCTCTTACGTTTACATGGTCATCACGGTAGGCAGGATCATCACTTTTCTTCAGAAAAGGTATGCTAAGGCTGGACCTGGCTTTCCACAAGGCTTACTGGACCCACTCAAGGTGTCACACAAGCTTTAAAAAAAAAAATCAATTATTAGCATAGGTACAAGATGTCAATGAACTTTTTCTAGGATTAAGACATTTCATTCAAAAAGGTTTTTCCTATTACTTTTCCAATTGCACGGCAAAGGAAAAGCGGTTAACGGCACTTTGCAATGCGCGTTAGGCCTCCTGTTTCGGATTTCCTCTATCCAATTGCACCTTTCCTCTTTAATAATGGCATCCATTAGATTATCATAGATCTCCTGTTTTCTACCAGGGCAGCGCAATTCCGATTAGTGTACCAAACGAACAGACCTTGGAGACTGAATTAATATGGTGGGGTAATGTAGTTAGCATTAAGAAACATTTTTTCCTGGTCAGTGCTCCAGAGTTGGGTCACATGGTCTACGTGACCCATTCCAGTTTTCCAAAGTCCTACGCTTTTCCGACCGCTTCCTGATTTCCGGAAGCCAGTTTCCCCGAGAGGAAGGCATGAACATGTGGCCAGATCTTGTTGGTTTCCGTTCCAGAAAAGGTCTCCAACATTCCCTTGCTTCTGTGGGCAGAAAAAAGAAGGAATACTTTCGCAATCAACAGCTCACAGCACTGGTTTAAAAAAAAAAAAAGTCCTGATTATGGTTCAGAGATTATCAAGCATTATGAAACTGAAAAAATCCAAATCTAAATATGGCATAGAATTTTTTTCTATTTCAGCTGTCAGATTGAATATGGTGGTAAGGCCCAACAGACTTATTTTGCTTGCTGTAGAGATAACAGTTTTTCCCACTGACAATCCGTTTGTTATCTTAATCTTCCCAGTATCCAGTTTCTATAAATTATCCAAACACTATCTAAACAGGACTCGGCAGTACCCCAAACACACAGAGGTTGTAGTAGGCACTACCCCGCACCATAGAAACGGATATCAGGCAGATAATACAGTTGCTACTACTCTTCTTTAAACAATCATAAAATTAAATTCCACTCTGCTCATACCTCCAAACTTGCACTGTATACTGATCCATCGAAATACACCGGATATACTGCGTCTGTGAATGTGTGCGTTAATAATCTCGAAAGCATGTTCAAGGTCTGCAGCATACCTATAGTATTCCAGGACTGGTCGAGTCTGGATCTCGTAGGCCTTAAGCCTGTTGATGACGGTTTCTGGCGTGTCATCAGTCCTTTGGATTAAGGGCTCTCCAGTGACATCATCAAGACCCTGTACGCACAAAAATGAGAGAAGTGAGATTTACTACTGCATAGGGTAAGACAAATGGATGATTTTAAATGCAAAATGCAACCCCCACGCAGGTTTGTTGAGGCAACAGCCCTAGGCAGTTTTCTCAGATAGGCAAAACATGCAATTACGTACAAAATCTGTGCACAGATCTTAGATGCTATGGCAACATTCCATTTCAACAATCCTATAGACAGTATAAAGTTTGACAAGCACAAAGGGAAAAAAATAAAAACCCACTTAAGGAGCATAAATCCATCTCTTCAGAAGCAATTAAAGCCTTAGGCTGGCATTAAACTGGATTTCAGTTTACTGGACATAACAGCGACTAGGACCATCTTAGGGGCCATTATACACAAAAAGAATACGTCACAAAAATAACCATAAGGATGCATTTTCATGAAATTTCAGCAACATTAAAGTGTGTGTATTTCAGTGGTATTCGAATAGCACACGACTTCCCCACAAGCTGGGTACCGTCCATTCGTTTTGGCTCACTCACAGGGATTTTTGGTGGGTTGAAGTTGATGTTATAAACTCTGCCGCTGGGCATGTGGACCCAGCGAGAGGTCAAACGCTCCTGGATGACCTGGAACGGGACGTCCAGGTTGACAACGGTGTCGACATTGTAGGCATCATCCAGCGCCTCTGCCTGTGTGACGGTCCTCGGAAAGCCTGCCAGGGGAAGGAGTCCAAGAGACAGCTCGAGTTCCTTACAAAGGGCAGAAGGATCATCTCCTCGCTTCCTGGGAGACTCCCGAGGAATGCAACCCACAAACGTTTACCATTGGCTTAACTTCCGTGGCATTGGTCATATAAAGAGTAAATTGTTTTTAAAATATAGACAATAGGAGATCATTTTTTGTAATAAAAAATATCTGAATTATTCAAATCCTTCCACACTAAACAGTTCCACACCTCCCCACATAGTATCCAAACTACGTCTTTGGAATGTGTGTACTGTCAACAATGGTGTTAAATAAGAAGTTCTATATCCAACCATGCTAATGAAAGGTCAATCTTAAATCTGAAAAAGAACATGAGAAATGTAGTTCTAGGAAATGCAGGATATTCCTAAAAAAATGTTTTAAGAAGTTTTAAATGTGTAGATCTTCCAGATCCGTGACAAAACCTTTGTTTCCATGCCTAGTTAAGTTTTTAAGCAGTTGTCTCATGCCATCCTGCTATTGTGTACACAGTATGCATGCAAGCATGACAATATGGGAAATCTTTAAAAGACACGCCCCCTTTTGGGCGTGTAAAATTACAAAGCTTCAAACCACATACCAAAAGAAGTGGAGACCGGTTGAAAATGTAACGTAATGGCAAGCCAAGTCCAAAATCTGAAATACTGTTACTGCAAAACAACATATTTATGTTATAACAATAGGCCCTTTCAGTAGTGCAGCTCAACCCTTTCAAATGAACAATGAATGCAATTGGCAAATAAAGTTTGGAAGAGGCTCTGTACAGACTTGTGCATTTGTACCAGAGACTCACCATCCAACAACCAGCTATTTCGCTCAATGTTCCGTAGTTCCGCCAAGATAAGCCGAGACATGACATCATCGGGAACCAGATGGCCCTGGTCAATGCAGGACTTCATGAGGATCCCTATCTCTGCAGGGAAGCAGACACAAGAAGTCACCGTTACCCAATTACATACTCTTCAAAAAGGCTAAAATGTCTTCCAAAAAATATTTTTTTAAGTGTGCCCCTTGAGGAGACTAAATTACCTGTCAATATAGATTGAGTTCATTTAAAAACTACACATAACTGAATACATATACATCCATCAGGCAGTGGCAAACATGTGGCTGTTCATCCGCAGAGGATCAGTGTATGTTGTGGGATAATCGCATCACCAGTGTAATTCATTATACACTGCATGTTTATAAGATGGCTCACAAGCAAGACTAGAATATAAATGTGTAGGCTGCTTTTACTTCTGTACCTGGGGATTCTAGCAGTGAATGAATTGAGAATCGTGAATTAAGCTAGCCATTAAAATGGCAGTTGGCTAGAAAGCTTTCCTTAAATGTCTCCAGTGGTAGCCAAAACACGGCCATTTGGCTCAATTTACATAGTAGCAATACCCCTTAAATTAATCAAATGCATAATTAGAGGGTTACAGTTGATCCGACAAAGTAAAACAGACCGATCTGTATATTAGAGAAGACAAAAGACTGATGACAGAACCAAACACAACCAATATAAGCATAGATGGGAAGAGATGCCAGTTTGTCAGCCTAAGGTAGAGAGTGACAGTAGGAATGGAGGGGCTCGTTTGCCGTTATAAAACAAGATGGGCAGCAGGGTTGTGCAGTAAAGTGCATTTGGTTGCACTCAATTAGGTTTACACATCTTTTAGTCTGAAACAGTTTCATGTAACAAACGCTAGCAGAACCTATACAAAACAAACTAGCAAATTACAGAATTGCATATCAACAAAAGATAACAAGAAAAGAGAAGAATAATATAACACATTTCATAGGGACATACACTATGTGTACATAGTGTAGACTCGTTCCTGGGAAACCTAACTGGTAACTAGTAAACCAAACAATACCATAACCAACAACAACTGCAAGACTGAATATGTAGGCAAGATACACAGTAAAATTTGGGAATTGTGAAAACCGCTTGTTGTCATGACAGCTTAGACTGTCTGAGCAAACAGCAATGATATCACTCCTCTGTAATAAACTCAAACACATCTGTGACGCCAGTTTTCCATGACAGGACTGTACTGTATACATACCTGTGGACAGCACTATACTCAAATGGAATAACAAAGGGTATAGGCTTCTACAAAGACCTTTATAAGGCAAGGAATACATTCAGAGAGTAATCAGGCCAATACACTTACACAGGGCCAGATGCTGGCCCATTCGTTTACAATTCAGTCCCTTCGTTAACCATTAAAATTGAAGCTTACTTAAGACTTCAACAAGAAACAAAACGGTCTTCTGAGACGCTGAGACAGTAAAGAAGCTTGGGCCAAGGGCAGAATGAGCTCAATGATCTGCAGTACTAAATCATTAACCATGAGTCTTAAAGCTAATAGGCCAAATTGCTATAAAAGATTAATGGATAACAGAACTACAGGAGAGTAGAGGAATGTAACAGTATAATTAAGGGCATATCTTCACACAAGAAAAGACGACATTATTTATGTAGATAGAAATGCTCAATTGACGGAACATTTAACAATAGTAGACATGAATAAAGTCCTTTAAAGGACAATTAACAGCAACTCAATGATATGCAATGCTCTGTTTCGTAAATTAGGTCAGAACAAAGAAGATTACCGACCAGAAAGAACATGAGCGGGAAAAGTAGTTTATTGACTTGTATTTAAAGTTTCTTCCCATTTTCTTCCCCGCCAAAGAAAAGAAAAAAACCTGATTAAGATCAGAACATTCCATTCTGTCAATAAGTGTAGGAAATGGCTGACTATTTTTAATGCCACAGATATACAACATGTACATACTGGGCATATGCTTGGTTAATCAATAAAGTGTGACACATTGGACTGGTTGTATAAAACTTAGTTAAAATAAATAAACAGTGCACAATCACTTTTACAGTCAATTTAAGTTCGAACCTGAGACCACAACCATGTCATATTAATTGCCTAAATATAAGTAAGGAAAGTCGGGGAAATAATCAATACAATTCTAAAGGTGAAGCCGCAGTATTAAGAGTATTATTGGCATAACAACTGATCACGTTTTGGGTCTGCTGTGCCTCAAAACGAGCAAAAGATAACAAAAGGAAACGCCGTTTCGATAAGCGTTTTTAGACCACCGACACAGGCGAATTGAAAATATGCAGTTGTGGAATTGTCGAAGGGAAATTACTATAGTAGATCATTATTGATCAAACCTCTTTAATCACTTTGTGACATCTGATACTGCAAGCAAGGAATTCTTTAAAAAATTATATAAGTGAAATAAATCTAAAGCGATAACGGTTGACCAATCGTCAGCTAACGGCTATCTTTGAGCAGACACCTGACATTTTAATGCGTAGTATCTTGTGACCCCCCCCCAATACCCGAGTACACAATTGTATACCATAGCAACCAGATAAAGACAGAATTGTACAAAATGCACGCATCTGAGAAAAAACTACATCTGCAACATACAACAAGTAGCTAGCCACGAGAAAAAATACGCGCAACAATTACATGTAAAATATTTAATTTAGCGCATACATCTAGCATGAACTTTTATCCCAGCTCAATTTCTTTCACTTGGCTGGTGGCCGCTGGCTACATGATATAGCCATTACATAGTTACGTATGCCGTTATAAATAACACGCCGGCTATGGTCTTACCTGTCTTAGCTTTTATGTTGGCTCTCAGTACGTCGCCACTTGAAAGGTGATTTAGACCAAAACTTTTTCTTATGCGATCGGATACAGTTCCTTTTCCCGAACCTGGGGGTCCCATGATGACAACACGAAACAGCACACGCATACTCATTGGTAGATTTAATTTTAAACTACTTATTAAAAATGTAAATATTCCTATTGAATCAGTAGGGTAATATATTATCCCTTTAGACTCAAGTTTGCACCACTTCTTCTCGTCTGCCAAACAAACTTAAACCAATGCGCTTACTGATTACGTCTGTTCCAGAGAAGGTATACCGCTTAGTGGCTTGTGTGTAGAAACAACCTCGTTTTTAAAACCCTGACGCAGATGGAGGAGGAGAGAGTTGCATTCCGGGAAGTTTCAGACAAGTAGACATGGAAACAACTGCTCCTCAAGTAGGCAACGAGCAGTTACTTCGTCTGTATCGGGTAGAGAAAAAACACACTGACCGACGGACCTGTAAACGGTCTGGAGAGCAACACTTTTTGTAGTTCGGATGCAGATTGATGCATATTTTGTTTATGCAACATTTGTGTCGGATTATTGTATAACGTAGTTATGTAACAAGTATGTCAATGTCCGACTTTAATAGGCAGGAAAGCCTACGGGCGTGATGGTTTCTATGTGATTAACCACCATAAGATTCGTAGCTGTTTTCTTGCTCGACCTAAAGTTCAGGGAATTCCAATCCAACGAAAATATATTCCATTTATTATTATATATTAGCATCCATCGTATCATAAACTGGAATATTTCTGGGAATTTTTGCTGCTGAAGCTCAAACCTCTGCAATGACTCATTGCAATGTCCCTGTAAGCAGGCTACCGATTAATAATAATTAATGCGTATAGACCATCACAGGTCCGTGGACACATGGAAACACAGACAACCACATTGGGAGGACCGCCATGACAGTTTGTCCAAGCTTTGGGCATTTTGTTATTTATTATGGAAAATGCACTCGGTGCTTTGTTGCTATAATGTTGTGAAAATGCACTATAATAAATAAATATTTGATTGGTTGAGATAAGCTGTAATGGAAATATGTGTGTCTGGTGGTGGTACCACCACTTAATGGTACTAGTAAGATAATAGTAAAAGGTGTACAGGGGGGGCGGGGGGGAATTATGGACAAAATCAGGATGGAGATTTATGTGGGCCCTAAAAGTTTTAGGTTGACGTTAGAATAAATTCTGCCCATCCGTTTGATGTTTCTTAGATGGATGTTCTCTACTACTGTACTGCACAAACATGTAGATTCCAGTAAAAACCGCAAAGCTCCACATTAAAGACCACAATGTGACCAATATGAAGGAGACACAAAACTTGTTGTTTGGTAACTTTGGTGACCAAGGCATAGCAAATTGTGTGTGTGTGTTAAATGGGTGCCAACATTAAGATTATCTTCCACAGCAGTAGGAGCAGGCATTTAATGACATCAGTGCTTGGGCACACCAGAAAATATCATTAAATTACATATGAATTGAAACATTGACAGTCCAAATACAGAACAATTGCAGCGTTTGCTTTAAAATCCAGAGCATAACTATTAAAACTATTAGCACCTACTTTTTCGCACAAGTAACATAAGAGAAAAAGGCATGATATTGAGTTAGGTAAATTTTAGGACCATATACTTGTAAATTGATTTATTACCAGGGGGTTCTCACTGGAAGTGTTATTAAAACTGAGAAAACCAAAAAAAAAAAAAAATTATAAAGTTTGTTACTTTCCCACTGATTGTAACAGCCAATGCAATTAATTTTTCATTGCTGATTTTATTTTGACTGAACAGTCGTGTGTGTATTGTATCTGTTGAAATATACCTGTTCTAGTCTTTTCATACTGTGCCCTTTTGTGATTGCCACGGCCTTACATGCTGTAGGTAGTTTGTGAGTTCTTGCAATACTTTCAATAAACCTTACCACTTCGCTGTGGATCAAAGTTTGGAGGGAGGATGTTGTATTGAGACAAGTGATATATGTAGAGATGCGTAGCGCGACATCTGCTGGATAATGGGGTGAAAAAAGTAAAAAAAGAACCGAGGCACAGTTTGTCCCTCATCAGAGCCAGTACTTGCGTAAGCCCTTAACCTTCCAATGCATATCCTGTATAGTTGAAAACACGTGGATGCGGATCTGTAGCAACAACATGGCAAGCCAGGGACTCATATACGATGGGTCTAATTTTTTCAGACAAAGGCTTATCTTGTCCACATTGAGTGGGAAAAGAGTAAAAATTAAAAACATACGTTCTAACGATGACAACCCCGGACTCCAAGGTAGGCAAAATAACTCAAGGAGTTTATTTTTGGCCTTTAGAAAATAGTTTGCATGCGCGCTAAAACGCGATTTCAGTCGAACTATGTATACTACAGGATTACCTGAAGTTTTTGCGTAGAAGCTGTCTGTTTATTAGGCTATGTTTGAAGGCCGCTGTATGTTCTTAAATATTTCGTTGGTTCAATTTTCGTCAGTGAACTGTGGTGATACTGCCACTTTGCAAACATTGTTCGTTGGCTCTACGCACAGGATATTTGTTATGGCAAAGTTATCGGTTGCAGCTTCACAACACCTGCCAGCATTAGTTATTTTAAGACTCGTGTCTCTTTTCTGAGGTAGTTTAAAATATTTTATGAGGATCGTGCACAGTTTCGAGCTAGAAACTAACTTTAATGCAGTAGGATTGATTTTGCTCTCAATATGTATTTTATATCATGTAAGTTTGTATTGTTTCTGCGGTACATCCTATGTGTGGTCTTGTTAAATACTGTTATGTGACATTTTCTTCATCAATGTTTTCTTATAGGCTTGTTATCACTAATTGATACCAAGTACCAGGATTAAAAACCACTCGAATAAGACATCCTACGGCCAAATTTAAATGACTTTTCTTGGATAAGCACACGTTGTATTTTGTCTTAATTGAAGTGACAAACGGTCTGTGGATAACAAAGGCAGCTTCAGCATTGAGTACGCTGAAATGAGCTTTTTTTTTAAATAAAAAAAAGTTGTTGTTATGAATGCGAAGCGAAGTAGCTGTGAGACTGACCCGCCCTAAGTTTACCCAAATGGAACAAGTTGTCTGTCTTCAGTCATACAGTGTCGTAACGACCTCCTTTCATCTATTGTGCAATGTTTTCATTTCCACCACTATAACTGAAACGCAAATCAAATATTGTCGAGTGACGACGACATTGTAATGTTGAGCAAGCTCTCGGTAAACAGCAGACCAGTTGGGAAAACAAAAAACATGCTATGCTTTGCCATGGTTGGTGGTATGCAGAACACGACTCCGCTGCACCAAGACTGGCTGAGCCCATACTGATCTTTGGGGTGGGTTGGGTCTATCGAAACGTGCTGAATCAACCGGAGCACAATACCGGGAAATGCTAGATCTGTGAAACAACTGGCACTCGTGAACGCTCCCAGCTTCTTACCGTTGTCATTGAAATCTCTCTGTTAGAAGCTGGCTTTCAAAGCACCTCCTCAACAGTACTGCATTTCGTATAGGCAGACCTCGACAAACATTTGTAGACGCCAATATGAAGGTTCCAAAGAGAAGCGCTGTCAGGATGTGAAGGTTGAGGTCATGAAGATGTCAGGCCCTGCCTAACCGTCCCTGGCACCCATCAGAGTGTGGACATATGGAATTCACATTCCATACCATGGTATTCTTGCATTGTAGGCACAATGGCAGGCCTGAGTTTTTCCAGCCATATTTTTTTTCTTAAAGTTAATAACAGTGCATAACAGTGTTTTGTAAGTTTGACAAAACTTATTTGTTTTGACACTGAACACCAAATTTCTGTCCTTTAACAGAAGACGCGCAAACCAGACTTTTCTGTTCATCCACCCTTAAACATAATTAGAATGACAATTTTAACATCAATTGCATCTCGTTCTCACACTTTGGAGACTTTCATACGTAGCTAGATAGCTAGCAAGTAAATAATTGTTTTAATATCATTTAGCCACGTTTTAACGGCCTTGAAAGCATTTCTTGCATAATGGTTCTAATAATGGACAATTCTAAGGAGAACTTTCTTTCTCTCTATCGACGCCAATGATGTGACCTTTTATCGCTTTCAGCTGCTGGTTTTTGTTCCCATAACAAATGATTGCACAGATTAATGTTATCCTGGATCTGTTCTAATCATAGGTGTGATGTGGTGGCACAGTTGGGGGAGGGCCGCTCAGTTTGGGGTGGGATAATTCTCGGCAGGTCACTAACAAGCATCTCTCTTCGGCTTCCGGTTTGCCTGCTGCTTAGCAGTACCGTTGAGCGGGACATGCATTTACTGCTGCAAATTAATTTAATTTTCATGTCTGATTTGTTTTCCTCCCCTTGATTTCATGTTGTTTACCCAGATTTTGAAGCCAGCTTTATCAGACTCATGGACAAGGTAACCAACGGCACCAGAATCGAAATTAATCAAACGGGTAAGCCTGATAACAATGGGGAGTTCGATTTTTCTGTTCCCACTGATTAATTTAGTCTTTTGGTGTTGCATTCATACATAATAATACTAGTAATAGTGTTACTATAATATATAATATAAACTATATATATATATTACTCCTGTTGAAGATTGTGTTGCATTGTCTGCCCTTGACCATGCTTGCGTTTTCTCTGTAGGCACGGTCCTGTTCTATCAGCCCGGGCTGCTCTATGGCGGGGCTGTGGAACATGACTGCAACCCCCAACGCTCGCTGGGTTACTATCTCGAGGCTCTCTTGATGCTGGCACCCTTCATGAAGAACCCTCTGCGAGCTGTCCTCAGGGGCGTCACGAACGACCAGAAAGACCCATCAGTAAGCCCGGTGCTCTTGGCCTTGTCTAATGACGTGTTCCGGTTTGTGTTACCCGGCCGACCAGATGACAATGTGTTTTTTAAAAGACGGCGCGCTGTTGAATAAAAATACCTGTTGGTGATACTCGGCCTTTCACGATCCAGACATTGCTGCGGGTTTTGGGAGGAGTGGTGCTGGTCCTTCATGGCCCGTTACGTGGTTTGGTAACGTGATCCGGTTTTCTTGAATGAACGCTCTGCCCTTTCAGACCACTCGCCAAGTTTCCACGGAAAAATTTGTTCTGTCTCGTTATTGGTCGCTTCTACCTGAAACGTTCTCTGCGCTGTGGTCTTGTGATGGAAAGAAGTGTTTTGGCTGCGTTAACAAACTTCTGGGACTAACGGTTGGAGGCTGATTTAGGGTTACACAGAAAAACCTCAAGGACATTGCCGTCAATCCTTATCTCCTCAGTGTTAATGAGGAATGCATTCTGATGTGAGGGAAGTGGAGAAAATGTACTCATAGTTACTTTGAGATGTACTGAGACCTATGAGTTCTCTCTTAAATCAAATGCTAGAAGATGTAGACTCCTCCATCTGTAAACAAAACAGATGGGGCACGCACCATTTAACTTTGAGCATAACAGTATTTTGGCGGGAATTCCCACAGATAATTTCTACATTAACACTAAACGTATTCGTCAGCTGGATTCAATACATTTATTGTTAAATGCACTGGCTTCAGATTTGGCCCTGGTTTAGCAATACGGTGGGTTGCAATTTCTGATTTACTGTCTTTCAGGTTGATACACTGAAGGCGACCGCTATTCCATTGATGAAGAACTTTGGACTCGATGGTGCGGGTCTCGAACTAAAGGTAACGGCTGCTTTAATTGGGTGATTTGTTGCTACGGCCACATCCACCTGCTGTCTGTCAATGTTGGGGTTTGGAGAAGTGTTCCGCACTGTGGCAAAATAAAGTCTATTAATCAATGAAATCAACATCGTGGTGAAAATGGCAGCCCTTCTATTGGGTCTTAACTTAAATTTCAGAATATTTTTAAATGGTGGAAGGCCGTGATGGTGACGCGTTGTGTACAGTGTGTGTTTAACACGTCTGTTATGTGCACAGGTAGTCAAAAGGGGAATGCCCCCTGGAGGTGGTGGAGAGGTCCTGTTCACGTGTCCAGTTCGCAGGACTATCCGACCTGTCCAGCTGACCGACCCGGGCAAAATCAAGCGAATCCGAGGAACGGCGTATCCTTTTGACTTGCATTCACGTCTTTGCTTGCTTGTCGGACTGTGAGGCATTGCAAACCCTTTTTATTTCATGGGGGGCCTTTAGAAAGTAAAACCAAATGGTACTGGGGCCAGATGGTCCCTTTTGGTGTATTGCTGTATTATTATTTTGCTGTTCAGTTTGTCTTTACCCCTTAGCACCTCTGATCAGATACTCTGTGAGAGTTTCCCCGCAGATGGCAAACAGAATAGTGGACTCTGCCAGGAGTATTTTGAACAAATTTATACCGGATATTTATATCTACACGGATCATATGAAGGGGGCCAATGCCGGGAAGTAAGTATCGATTTCACCACAGCGTCTCGTCACGGGAGTACTGTCAGGCACTGGCCACTAGATGGCCCTTCAAACTAAGAGTAATGTCTGAGCTTTTCCCTTCAGTCTCCCGTTAGAAGAAATTGTCCCAAACCGGCGAGCCTCTCGTCTCTCCCCGCTAAGTGTCCCCACCACTCCCTCAGGTCCCCGGGCTTCGGTCTCACGCTGGTGGCCGAGACGACGAACGGCACCTTCCTGACTGCAGAGCTGGTCTCCAACCCTCAGGGGCAGGGCGATACCGTGCTCCCCGAAGACCTGGGCCGAAACTGTGCCAAGCTTCTGCTGGAGGAGATCTATAGGGTGAGGACCACTGGTCTTATTTTCTGTGGTCGCCTACAAATGAGTGCAAGCCCCGTGGTTTAGGTATGTTCTCTCTAATGCAGAAGATCTCACTTACTGCATCTAAATGGCACGTGGGGCATCTAAGTGAACAGATACGCAAAATATCCAAAGAGATGGCAATTTGGGATCTTTTCGAGATTGATTTACACTAATTTTGTATTTACTGGCGATGTCATGAATCAATGGAATATGCATAAAATCTTTACCAAGCTGAGCCTTCCTATGTGCTGATATTTAGAAAGTAGACATAGTTGACAACAGTTAGAATATAATTCAATTTACATTTGAGTTAGTGCTAAATAAGGGAAGTTAAGGCCAGTATCGATCACGGATTGGCTGTGTGAGATATGTGTCTGAGTATTTTATTGTTTGTGTTTGTGTGCGTATTTATTGTTGCTTCCATACTGGCTTGGTTAATTGTCGACCGCAAATCAGGGTAACTGATCCTGGGATCATACTGTCCTGGGAATAGTGCGTTTTGTAGAGATTTATTGTACGGAATTGACTTCTGTATAACGCATCGCCGAAAAATGCGTTGATAATATTGAATTAGCCCGAACTCCTCTGCCTCAATCCGTTCCTGACTCTTCTGCTCGCCCCTTTCATAAAAGCATGTGAAACTTGTTAGTGCTCAGAATTCGGTGATTAGTTTTGAATGCAGAATATTGTTGTGCCCCCTTTGAGTGCGGGCCACATGGGCCGCTCCTCATTGGTCCATCGGTGGGGGTTCGGGGGAGAAAAACAAGACCTGCTGAGAATGGTTAATGTTTGACGCGGACGCCGCCGCTGGTGTCCCCTGCTCGACGCGGCTGCCTACCGTGTTTAGTTTGTGGTTAATCAATACCCGCGCGCAGCCCGCCGCAGTAAACATGAGCGACAGGAGAGGGACCCCGTCTGTCGGAGAGGCGTCTAGCCGGCGGGGGGACCGAATATGTGAGTAAGTCCAGCGCGTTTCGCCCGAGTTTCATCGTCCTATCTGGGGTGTGGATGTGCTGCTGTAATGTTTTAGAGAGTATGGTTTCTTAAGTGTGTTTTTATTCATTTTTTTCCCCACCCACCTACTGTACTCACTGTAGCAGTCTGGCGTGCGCTGTGCGTGAAACGGCGATTCCCATCTCCTGGCCACAACCGTCAGACCCTACGAGATGTCTCTCCCCTTTGCCACTAAAATATGGCCACAAAAATGTATACGTTACGTTTTAATTAAATTGAATTGTAATTCAAATTCAATTTTAATTAAGTTTCAGCTCAAGCTCAAGCCCCCTTCTGGAGATACCCGCTTTTGTCTATGGAGGCGTCCTGCTTGGTAGCTTTAGAGTTGGTGTGTGAAATTTAGCTGCGCTTCAAATGACATTCGGCAAAATGTGCATTGTGTAAGAACCAGCCCGTTTATTTTTTTATTTTTAAATTCACCTCTCGACCCTAATTTTACTAGTTGAATGGTGCGAAGTGGAACGGAGCCCTTTGGTTGGACCAAGACGAAACATTAGGCGGCGTTCGATATGGCTTTCAGCGTACAAGGGGTTTATTAGGTTGGGTCGGTTAAAGTCTGCCAGGACGTGCCCCCAGTGATAAGTGAGGAATTGTTTTTCGACCAAGACACATGGCTGCAGTGTGACGAGATCGGATCGTATGCCTTTCACAATCGGCACTGCAGCTGAAACTGGAGCTGTGGTCCCGTTGAGCCTTCCGTAAGCCTCTGGATTTTAGGGGCTTTTTCTAGGCTTTTGTGGCAGTTGGGTATTGGAGTCGATTCCTCTGCCCGTGGGGAGTACTTATGGGAGTTCTTCCTTAGCTTGCTGTTGGTTCATTTGCACTTCCAAATGGCATCAGCGATGGTATAAATACATTGCCTGTCCTTCAGAAGACGACTTTATCAAGACCCGATGTGTAATGTGTATGGAAGATGTAAGTAGCGCTAATTTTAAAGACTGCCTGTTTTGTGTCATGTATGTTATGGTAGTGTTAGAATATGTTTTTTGAGAGTTGTTGCTAAAGGGGATATTTCACCAAAACTGTAACCTAATGTCGTTTTTAGGTTGATTACTAACCAATATAACGTTGAACGTTAGTGTTAGTGAAGGGCAAGTATTAAACTGACTTGTTCACAATAGGTGTTGTAGAATAGAATTGGTGTGATTCTTGATGCACAAACTATTAGAATAATTTCTTTCACAGCCTTTTCTAGTTTGCTGAAGCCTGCCGTTTTCTTGCCAATAGTCTGTAGCTTCAGATAGGCTTCCTATAGCCGCGGTGAGCTTCGCAGAAATATTTTTCAGTTTCTCCTTTTTATTTAAAAGGGAAAACTATGTTCTCTGTTACGCTCAGCTTTGTATTTGGTACCGTTTGTGTTTGGTTGTGTTAAAGGGGCTGTCTTGTTTCTAATTTTTTACCCTAGTGGTCCTAAGAGGCGTTTGGATCAGTCAGTAAACAGTTTTGCATAGTCGGTAAACTGAATCATGTACAATCACAATGATGTCTGTAAACAAAGGTTATTCAGTTCTTTTAATGATTTGGATCATATTCATGGGGCAGCACACAACTTGGGTTGAAAATTTGGCACTTGTGATTCGCGTCAAGGCAATAAGACAAACAGCAAAACAAAGGAAAAACACTGCCTTCTCTGTCTGTAACAAATTTAAGATATTTGGGATTAAAAAGACGGCGAATGGGAGCCTTTCTGGTCATCTGACTCGACGTCACATCATTTGTTAAATGTTTATTTCAGGAATCCGCCAGGTGTTTGACGTCGAACTTAGTTTTGACTGGTATTTGGGTTTTTAGTCCTACACAAGCTCTGCACTATACGGGTGCCTGTCATTTATATGTAATGTTTAAAGGAGGGCCTTGTTCCACAGTGCTTACTGTGGCATGGTTCTGCTGCGGAGGGCTTTTCACACTCCCGTCTGGTGTGAAGCGCTGTCCCTCACCACGCCTGCTGCACTCACCGTTTCAGGGCGGCTGCGTCGACTCGGTCAGCCAGAGCCTGGCGCTCCTCTACATGACGCTTGGACAGCAGGACGTGTCCAAAGCCCTCCTGGGTCCCCTGTCACCGTACACGTAAGTTATTTTTCCACAGAATTTGGCAGGGCCCACAATACAAAGTTCTCTCGGCTCACAGGAAATGCCGTTTGCGGTATACAGGTCATTAACCCTAAAACCATTTACAGGCCAGTTCTTGGTAACTCTTTTCACAGAATATTTGGTTTGTAATCATTTATTCCTAGGTAGAAGTGTAAACAAATGTTTAACAAAATAATTGTACTTATGTTCAAGACTTCTCTCAGTAGCCGTTCTAGAGTTTTTATATATATATATATATTTATTTATTTTTATTTTTTTAAGTAACTCTTGCATTGTAAAAATAATTGAATTCATATGATATGAAATATGATGATTTTGAATGGAAGGACATCTTGCTACAGTGGTAGCCGCACACGCCTCCCTCGTCTCTGGAGTGTGAACTGTCCATTTTCAGTTATCATGGCACCGGTGCTGTGTCCCTCTAAAGTACAGTACTATGATAATTGAAGATTGGCAGTGCCATCACAGTGCTCCAAACCCAAACGCCTTCAAGTGTGGCCGGACCACCACCGCTCCACTGCAAGTGTGTAGCGAAATCCTGCCGTTTTTTCCAGTTTTTTAATAAAGGGGCCAAATTTAGATTTTGTATTCTGGTTAATAAAGCAGTGTGTTGGCGGGTGTTGTCTCTGTGCTGGTTTCTCTACGATGATGATGATGATGACGACGACGACCTCTTATTCAGTGAAGAGGAAACCTTCGCACTACCGCGCCGAAGGGCCTGCTGATTTTCCTGCTTCCTCTGTTAGGATCTGGTTTATACCCTGGAAACGCTTAGTGAGAGTACTTCCTTTCCAGTTTCCAGAAAAATAAATGAATGGGTATATAACAAAATCCCAGCAGTTGCCCGCAACAACTGGAGTTTGACACGAATGTTGAACATTATTTTTTTGTTCCTCTAGGTAACCTGAGAGGTCAGAATGCTCTTTTTTTTTTTTTAAAGCTGAGTACACATGCTATCAGAGTACAAATTGTCCTGGGTCATTGTTTATATCATTTAATTGGAGGAGCAAAGGTCTCTCCCCCTCTAGTACTATTCAAATTCTTCACCGAGGGCTACTTTGATTGTGTACCATACTGAGTGTCTAAATGATGCAACTGTTTAATGTGCTCAAAAGAATTATCGTTTTCACAGACAACCCCCATCCATTTGTGACATCTCAGGAACCTTTTCTCTGTGGCTATTGAAGTCTGTTTACCGAAAGACTGAAATCCTTGTGGGCGCCTGGTTCGCTCTGACCGGGAGTGAGCATCCTAATGTACTCCAGCGGGCTGGTACCTGTCTCTTCCTCCCCCAGAATCGAGTTCCTGCGGCACATCCGAGACTTCTTCCAGATTCTGTTCAAGATCGAGGTGCAGAAGCAGGAAGAGGATTCCCGAAAGGGGGGGGATAAGGTTCTGATGACCTGCGTAGGGGCTGGCTATTCAAATATCAGCAAAACTCTAAAATAAAGTTTCTGTATTTTTTTTTATACTAAATCTGATGTTTCTTTTTATTTTTTTACTTTTCTTCTAAAAGTTTCCCTATTGTTTATAATATTTTGGATATTGATACTGTATTCTTGTGTGAAGATGTTCCTTCAAATCAAGACAGTTCTTTGTATCACCATGCTGTTTAATTTGTGCCTCTATGGTAAACTTTTTTTGAACACTAAATTATTCTTAAATTGTAAATAAGGCTGTCTGAATACAAATTCGCACAAACATTTTTTTTCTTGGAACACCAAGTTAAATATCAACCACAAAGCTATCTCTGTGTCTTAATCAGTACCCCTGCGTTGCCCTTTACAGAGCCAGGAGCAGATGGAATGCGAGTACTTCATTTTGACCCAAATCCTGTGCTAACTGCCCGTTATGTTATCACAGCGTTCGTCACGCGTGTTAAATCATGTAAACGACGATCCCCTGCACTGAACTGCACCGATGACTCAGCAATTTCTCTACGACCCTTTCTTTCACAACAAAGTCTTCCAATGTATTCAGTGCCCACATTGAAGGGTTTTGGGTGTTGTGCCCTAGCAGTGGATGTGATTACCTCACAGGTATATTTCATCACAAGTATAGTTTAAAAAAAACAAAAAAAAAAACTCCAAAAACCTAATTGTTCCCACGAACTGAATGCGTGCGTTGAACTGTTGGAGCGTGTGTGAGGGCAGGTCACTGCTTCACTCACTTTAGTGGTGGCTTGACGCTGGAGGCTGCAACGGCCGTCCTCTTTTCAGGGAGCGGTCTCTCGTCATTTCCACTGTCGTTTGTCTCTCTCTGTCACCTTCGCTCTCTGCTTTGATCTGAGATAACTCTGGGTGTCGTTGAAACCCAGGCTTTTTTCCCTTTTTTTTTTCTCACTAACCAACAAAAGGTTTTAAACGGACACTTATCTTTAAGACTAGCACAATGAACTGCTAACAGTCTGTACTGTTCAGGAACTGTGTGGCGCGTGGATGATTGCAGCCATCTGTAGAGGAAAAAGATTTAAAGACACGCGTGTATATAAAGAAAATCGGTATCCTGTACGTCCTTATTTTATTTATTTTTCTAGCCTTTGTGCTGGCTTGTTTCTATGACTTCCATAATGTTCCACTTGTAGTTGTTAATCTTGTTTATACCGATATAACCCAAGCCCAGTGTTGCAACAGATGACTTTGATTTGAAGTTTTCATAACTTGGAGCTGATTGGAAGGAAATTAACACTCAGTTTTTACAATTTGGAGGTGAAGGTTACTCCGAACATAATTTTGCCTTTCTCCATCCACAATTGCCTTCCCTGCTTTGACTCTGAACCTCCAGCTTCCTGCAGAGCCGAGTCAGAGCCGTTTTAGATCCGGGCTGTGTAAGTGACTCATTAATTACTCTACATGAAACCCAATTTAGCATTTGTCCCTGATTTAAAAATGTCTACTGATCATCAGAAGGGAAATTAACATGATATTGCTCATAGTTAAATACAGATTTAGGGAACAGATCGGTCAGCAGTGGAAGTGGGCATTATGTTAGTTCATCATTGCTGCTAGGATCAGCACTGCTCTATTCAACACAGAGAAATGGGGCCCTGGAATATTTCTTTCATTAATGGGAATGGACGAGGCAAATGTTTACTATAACCAACGGCCCACACTTCCCCCATAATTAATTATAAAAAGTGTTTAAAACGTGATTTCATCACATATTGATGTACTGCATATTTGGTTGTAACATTTTTTTCCTGTTATGTCAACTTCGGCTCAAGAAGGGAGGTTTGTCTTTGAGAAAGCACAGTCCGAAACGTTGACACTCGCCACTGGGATTTAGTTAGCTTCTTTGCAGACATTTCTGGTTTTACTGCATCACAAGTAAGCACATGGCCTGACAGTAACAGGAGCTGATAATCCACAGGTTGGCAGGTCTGCAGCGGGAAATTATTCTCTTTTTTAGCTCTTGGCTGAAAAGTGACCCCTGTAGGTTTCCTGTAGGGCGATTGGGATGGCTGTGTCCCCTGTTCAGCTGGTACTGAACTGCATGTACAGGCTGCAGTTGAGGAGGAGTTTAAACAGTTCCTAGGTAGGTGCTGAGACGTAATTTTGCACAACTGGAGATTCCAAATCGGAAAAAATGTACCCAGCTGGGAAAAACTGTATTTGTGAATGCAAAATAACATAAACCTAATACCAGACAGCTGAGCAAAAAACGTGTAAAACCTAGCTCCTTCTAATGTTCTCTAGGTAACACGGAGTGGAGATTAAGCAGATCCCTTTTAAATGGCACTGCCAGTCTGCAGGTGCCTAAGAAGTCAACAGGAGATGACGATTAGCGACAAGCAAAAAAAAAACAAAAAAAGCTGCCGATTTCACCCTACCCATCCTGGTTGGCGCTGTGCTCTCCCAGTCAATATTGGCTAATGACGCGACTTCAACTTGATCCTGCAAAGATTTTTCTCTGATGCGATGTGATTGGTCAGTGGTTCTCTTTGTAGTGAATGTTATAGATGTACCTTTTTTGGAGTCATTTAACTCAATATAGTAAGCCATTCAAAAGCCCCTGGCAGTACTTTGAAGAATAATAAATAATTATATAATTAAATGTAATTAATAATTAAATAATTTCTCAGTTATACAATGACATTCATGAGAATCTCTGTCCAAGAATTTTGGCAGTTTCAATATAAGCAAGGGTGCTTCTGTTCCATCTTTTAAATAAGCAATAGTGATGTTTCAGTAAGTGCAAATAAGTTTTGCTGCAGAAAGGTCTTATTAAATAACCTAGCTTTCTATCTGAAGCAAACTTTCAGACATATTTCAACAATGAATCCTGGTTCCTATAGCTGAGAATTGCTTGTTGATAGATTTTTTAAATTAACCCAACAAAACCATTACCAATTATTCTTAGACCAAGAATTGAGATTTTTGAGAATTGAGAATTGAGAAATTCACTTTCTGGTAAAGTTTAGGTAATTGTGTAAGTAGTCTATTGGACATAGATACAGGTAGTTCTGTTTTCAGTACACCTGTTGGTTACAACACGTAGAGTGTCCTTTTGGCAATGGTTTAGGACAGGGGTTCCCAAACGTTTCCATGCCAAGGCCCCCCAAATAGCATAAGCTTCTGGCCGGGGCCCTCCTGTCTTTAAAAACCCATTGACAATACTAAGCCAACTGTAAAAAGAAAAAGTGCTGAGGCCCTTCTGGCGCCCCCTAGCGGCCCACACTTTGAAAACCAAGGGTTTAGAATGTTCGATGTAAATTTTACTAGGTAAGATGTTTATAAATATGCTCAATTCTCACTGTTTACATATCAATCCACGTAGCAACCCCGTAGGCTTTTTTTTAAACACTAGGTTAAATCACACCTGGGATGTCAAATGTAATCATTAGCCCAGTGGTTAGGCTATAAAGTTAGCATGTTTACCCAACATGCATTTTGAGTGAGAATGTCCACTTTTAACACCTTCCTTGTATGTTGTACCTGCCACAATAAACACACACACATAATACATTCATTAAATAAAATATGAATCTGTCCGTTTAAGTAAACTATATATCTGCACTACCTTGCGTTCACCTTATGCTATTAAATCTTAGATTGACAAGTACAATTTTTACTAAATAGGGGGTTTTCAAGAACGTAACAATACATAATACAATAATTTTCTTCCCAATGTTTGTATCTGATGCGATGCAAGTGATTGATGTAATGTCTGCGAATGACGCTCAAATTAATTACATTAATTGCGTGGAAAGAAACGTACGTTCGTTGGTTGGTAATGCCCGGACGTTTCTGTTAAATTGAGCATGTTACGAACATGCAACAATAATTAAATACTATATTAGAACTGTGTTAGAAATGGTGAATAATTATAAGTTATCTCAATGCACAATCTAGTTTTTCCGGTGTGTGGTATTTTCAAGCTTCAGCCTAGTCACTCCTGGTAAACTTGGTTTATACAATATTTGTATGGTGCAACAGATGTAAATATTTTTTGCTGGAAGTAATTAATGCAACTCGGAACTGTATTTCGTAACTGCACTCTTATTGACCATCCTATGGACTCGTCCGTAAACTCACAGTTGACCCCGCCCTCAAGCCAATATCTGCCTATCGGTGTTTCCGCACAAACGCTTTCCTTCGGGTTCTTGCGTAGTAGTGCGCAGTAGTGGAAGTATCGGAGGTTTTATGCTTGTAGTACACATTAATTTCTTTGGCAGCTGTTGACATATACAAATCAAATATTTTACTGGCAGAAGAGCTATATTGGAGCATCCTAATTTTAATATTTTATTTGAGTCCCACCTTTTTAGGTTAGTATAAGTTAGTAAGCTAGCTAAACGGTCAAAAGCAAATGGATTTAATTATTTATGTTTCAGGTGGGAAGTCAAGTTCAAATAAATTAAATTTTCGGTACAAGAATAGCGGCTTTATTGTTGATTATGATAAATAAACGACAGTATATTAGATACAATTAGCTAACTTATAAAGCAGGTCAGCTCGCAACTGACGACAGCAACATTGTAGCGCGCTAGCTGCAACACAAGCCTTCTCAAAATGGACCAAGGAAGTAATTTTAGATAAAGGCATATATGGACGACGAACAGCAATAAAACATTTTCGGAGTAAAATCTGGAGTACATCAAACGCGTGTTGGAAGTAAAAAAACTCACCTCAGTAAGTATATCAGCGATATATTTATATATGAAAATATGCACCGTTGAGCTAGCTACGGGCGACACTTACTACTAGTAGTACTGCAGGTATAATTATAAATAATTAGTGGAAACTTTCATCGTATGTTGACAGTGTTGTAGTCCAGGATATACGGAAGCTGTTCTCAGTCGTTTTGATTAGAGAATATATATATATGTGTAGTTTACATCATAAAACTTACTTGCTAGCGACTAGCTATTTCAGATAATTGAAATTCTTCACTTGTTGAATAGAAACTTAATTTAAAACAATGTGATGAAGTTCTTCAATTTCAACATAATTTCTTCTTGTTATAAAGACCTGTTAGTCACATAAGCGAGGTAGGGTTGAAAATGGGGTTGGAGTACCAAATGAGGCCTCTCCACACGTCTCCGATATTTTTTTTCCTTTTGAAAACCCCAGTAAAATTACTCAAATTTGCGTGAAATTCAAAAGTTGAATCGAATGTCGTTGAACAAATGTATAGTTGGAATAATTTAGCATTATCATTATTTTAATTAGAACTCACAAAATTGTATATTTTGCCTGTACAGATGCTTGCACGTTAACTGCGTTAAAAACGGAACTAATGCTTTCCATACATGTGACCTAGCAACTCGGATAGAAAAAAAATAGCTGTCAAGTCCACCCTGTTAAAAAAAAAAAAAAGTCCACACTGTTCCAAAAGGTTTTTCAGCTACCGTATCTTCCGGGTTCCGGGCCAGAAAGTTTTCTCCATTTTCCTCTTTGTGTATTATCTGCACGTTGTGTATGAAAAATAGAAACACGCGCAGGACAGATCATACATGCATACATATATATAGTCCGGTTCACAATGCAACATTTCCAAGGATCCTGAAAATGCAATCTGAACTCTCATATAATAGCTAACTAATTATAATTTTTGATATTTTATAATTTGGCTAACGCACTTACTCAAATGTAGTGCTATTTTAGTCAGTACTATAATATGTTAGATTCCTTACTAGCTTATTTACTTTAAGGTAAAAAATTTTTAATCTTCAATTTCAGTTTGCTTGCCTTGACCTTTCTGTTTCATCCCAAATGTTAGTCAACTATATGCATTAATCGGAAGTTTTTTTTTTTTTTGTGAGTTATGTTTTGGTCAAGTACCGAAGCTGATATTGCATTCAAACAGTGACTCGCCACTGTGGTTCATTTTTAAATTTTAAAATGAACTTGGCATTGGCAGTTGTCAGTCCCCCCCCCCCCCAATTTGCAATTGCCAATTGTGCTAATGCATAGGGGCTTGTAACTTAGAGTCCTGCCACCACACACTGGGAGGGTGAGGAAGTACAATTAGTCTCCAATCCAATCCAGTCCAGTGGTCTTCGAGCCACCTGTCGCTTTTACACTGCAAGCCACCCAGCCTGCACGAAAGGTTCAGTGCTGATAGGAGGAGAGGCCCGTCCCTCTCGACAGTGCTGGTGTGCAAGAAGCCTACAGGACACAGGGGTTATCGACGTGCATAGAGAGGCCCTGGCGACCACCACCCATCCCAGTCTGCGGTGCTCTTCCAATTCTGCGCCGCTGCTGTGGTCACATGGTCACAACCAGCCAACAGAAAGATCTGAAATTGAACTCTAAAATAGTAACTATACATATAACCACAAAAACTAGAGCGTAAAAAAAAAACACTCACTAGTCAAGTACTGTGTCTTGCCGTCTAATTGTGATGCGTGATCCTATTCAGTCCTACACACTGAACCGTTTTCAAACGGCACTTTTTAAGTTTTTTTTTATATATGGTACTGTAAACGTTTTTTTCGAAGGTTGCTTTGAACATCTTTTTTCAGTACCATTAACATTACCTAGCATAAAATCTTTCTGATAAGATAATCTTCAAGATGTTTTGTTCTGATAGCATCTTTAAGATTATCTTGATGTGTGTAGCAGTGTAAGTGCTCATTGTGTATGTGTCACAGGAAGCCTTTGTTCTATTCGTTTATGGGATCAGTCTTGGTAATAGGTTGCTTGAACAAATGGTGTTCCACCTTAGAAAACTACCTCACCATCTTTCACTGCCCACAGATGTGTGTGTGTGTGTGTGTGTGTGTGTGTGTGTGTGTGTGTGTGTGTGTGTGAGAGAGAGATGGGCATTACAGCACTAAATTCTGGAAGTTTTTTTTTTTTTATTCAAAATTGCATAAGAGAACTGCAGCAGCACTTCATTCATTCTTGCATTTAATTTCTTCTCCGGGTCTTCGGAGTTTCCTTTTAAAAACCGTATGGGATAGACATTTACGGGCAGCACTTGTTGCATAAAAACAAGTCCTTTTACAGCTGGAATAATGGATTCCCCTATTAGTTTGAAGGCTGTGTAGCTTGCATTTTAAAAGCACATATTTTACAGTTAATTAACTAACTAAATGGGAATACTCACTAAATTATTCTTTGCGTTAACCCAGACAGATCCATTGAACTGGCGAATCAATGTTCTAGACAGTATTGAGTTTTTACTTGAATATGTTGTTTCAATGAATGTTAGTGCATATACTGCATGTTAAAAAGTCATGTAATGACATAGCTACGCTTCTCCACTAAAATACAAGATATTTATATTAATGTGATTTAGCTTTTGTTAAGCTCCTTTGGAAAATTACTTCTGTGCTCTGCACATATATTTATAAATATGTGAGATTCCTGAGATTTTAATGAGGTCAATTTTACAAAATTATTAAAAAGTGGGTAAATGCATAAAAAAAAAAAAAAACAAAACCCAACAATGTGTGACCATTAGTATTTTACAGTAGTTAGTTTATAAGAATTGCTGATATAGGCAGTGTAAATAGCAAATATAATATGAACTGTGCTCTGATAGATCTGATGATATCTCGACGGATGTAACAGTGTTCATGTGGTTCATTTTAGAGTACATTGTGTATTCTTCAGTGTCTATCAGTGTTTTCTTTCCCCTTTATGGGAACTGTCTTGGTCCACCTTAGAAAGTAATTTCACTAACACCCTGTGTAAATGATAAAATATGTATATAGAGTAAATTCATGAGAATATGTATTCTGGCAGTGTTGTGCTCAGAACTAACGTGCAACAGGAAACTGAAACAGCACGTTGTTCGCTCATTTATTCATTCCTTGGTAATTTGTTTGCTTCTTTAGTGGGCTGTTAGACCTAGTCTTCACATGTCTGTTGGGTTTCACAAGTCTCTGTTGTGGAGAAGGGTGCCGGACTGTTTCTGATGGCATGCCTTTTGTTTGGTGCATGGGTGTCGTTTCCTGCATTTCATTCACTGATGGGAAAGATTGGCTTTCTCAAAAATCAAGAAGAGATGAGTTTCAGTTTTAGTCACAGTGGACGTCGGGGGCAGGAAATAAATTTCCAGTTTTTTTCCACTGCTTGGTTTTGAATATTATTGTGAACTCCATGTGTGTATACATTTTTAACACAAATGGAATCAATTCCCATCCCACCCCAAACCGTCCTACCCCCTGCAGTGCCATGACTTGGACTTAGTAACAGAACCGGAGCAAATTGTTGTGCCAACGCGTTAGTTCCGCTTCCCAACTGAAATGCCTTGACCTTTTCAAACTTGAGGAAAGTACAACAGTGGTTAAACTGAACACGTTGGCATACGTGATAAGCAGTGCAGCGCGGCACTCTCGGTTTGGGGAAGAACCCAGATCCTTTGGTGAAGGCATGTCTGCTTGACTGTGATATGTGACTGTGGCTAGGTAACTAAGTAGTCATTGACAAGGCTTTGGTCTCTACGCAGTCATTGGAAAGTAACTACCTAGTCATTGAAAAGGTTTTGGTTACTACAAAGTCTTTGACTAGGATTTGGCTTGAGGGGTTTATTGGCAAACGCTTTTAAACTGGCAAGGTGCTTGCTTTTGAAGTCTTGCCTTGCACTTGAACCCTGAAACTACAGCACTTTTGTACGTCGCTCTGGATAAGAGCGTCTGCTAAATAAATAGAATGTAAAATGTAAATGGTAACCTCAGGTCAGATCTCGTCATGGCCACTTCCTATTCCAGGCATGCTCTGTTCCTGCGGTCATCTTCCCTGATGGCACGGACGGGTCGTGCTAATACCTTCATGTCTGTATAGTTTTAACTTATTATAACTAATTAATTAACCTGGCTGCGGTAGCCCGTTTAGTCAATGCTCTAATTCAGCCGCCATGTTTCAGCTGGTGTAATGTTCATGTTGGGGGGGCGGTAAGAGTCTTGATCTGTGACTGAGGAATGCATGGATCAAACGAGGTTTTTCGCAGTTTCCCCATATTAACTTCACATGTGGGGGAGGGATTTGTTTGACGTCTATGAATAGTAGGGCAGGTTTAATGTAATAAATGAAGACTTGTGCTTGTTAGATACCGATAACTTTGTACATATTAAAGTGCAAACTTGATGGCGTTCTGTGGCGCTGAAGCTGCCCCTAATTGGTGTGTTGAGCGCTAGTCAGCACAGGAGCGCTTGACTATTGGATGAGCCGGTCGGTGGGAGTGCACCTTCACGGCATGGTTGACAAAGGGTTTGTTTATCTGTCGGTGAGTCTCTTGGCGTGAGTCTGAGTGTGTGCGCTGGCCGATACAGAAAGCCACGTGCCGTTGGGGCAGAGATGATCCAGTCTGGCTGTAGTGATAACGGTGGCCACAGCTTCAGCCCGGGCCTAGATAACCAGGAAACAACTAGTGGCTGTCTGTGGTGGACTGATAAGAGCCCTATGAACAAACCATGAGTGGGCTTGGTTGGGGTCAGCTCCCCTGTGTTTTTCTCCGTGGCTCCGGCAGAACAAGGCTGAACAAGACTGCGGGGAAAAGAGACAAACGGTATTTCACAAGTGTACTGCTGCGTAGATTGAGATCGCAGTGCAGTTCTCTAGCTGCAGTGCTTCATAGCTGGCGCTAATGGTATAGAGATGTAGATGTATGAAAACACCGTGTAATGGCACAGCCACATACTGTGAAATTCAGCTGCGGTTCACGGCCATGACCGTGATGCCTTTACCCCCGGGCTGCATCGTTACCTCCTCACTCCACTCCATTGTACCAGTCAGGGTTATTATTGTCTGTAGAAACCTGGAGAGGGCCTGAAGGGGTGAGGCCATCCTCTGCTGCCTGGCTCAATAATGTTCCATAGCATTCTAACAGTCACGGTCATGCACCTCAACACTGGCCTGCGTTATCTTTGAAAACCTGTAGTGGGGGGGGGGGGGGGGGGGGGGGGGGGGGGGGGGGGGGGGGGGGGGGGGGG
>JAOYSI010066032.1:0-17549 GCA_025775065.1 Hiodon alosoides | reverse complement strand
TGTCCCATGCCACTCATCAGTGCGCTCATCAGTACGCTCCGCTATCTACGGTTGTTTGTCCCATGCCGCTCATCAGTGCGCTCATCAGTACACTCCGCCATCTACGGTTGTTTGTCCCATGCCGCTCATCAGTGCGCTCATCAGTACACTCCGCTATCTATGGTTGTTTGTCCCATGCCGCTCATCAGTGCGCTCATCAGTGCGCTCATCAGTACACTCCGCTATCTACGGTTGTTTGTAAATACAGAGTCTTAACGGTTAATGTGTAGGACTAATCCAACCTCGTCGTAATCCATTATATGGATTTTTAGGATATGAAAAAACTGTGACCGGCTTACTTAATGTTGAGGAAAAGTGTGTGATGTGAGCAGTGGGCCTTATTTATTTAAGTATAAATATGAATGGCTGCTGAATGGAATTGCTAATGCCTTAGTAGCGGAATCAAAACGTTTTGTTTAGTTTTTTTAAACCACTGAACAGGGTAACCCCTTGATCCACGTGCCCTTTAAAGCTCTTCTGGCTCGGTGCCTACTCTGTCTTGGACAGTCGCATTTAGGCCTGTTTCCGGCTCTGCTGATGTATGCCAGGCATGCTTCCTGTGTCAACACCACATCCTGTTTTGAGATCATCTATCGCGGGCGTTCGCCGTTTGCCGGACTTTTGCGGGGGAGGATTCTGTAAACAAACCAGCTCGCTCGCTTGCCCCCAACCCCCTTTTCCATCTCACACAAACAGTATCAGTTGCGTTTTTGCTTCTGACATGTTGGGCAAAAGATTCATATGCAGCCAGGCTTTCTGCCGTCACATCCGGAGGTTGAACTGTTGGCATTTCTCTCTGGAGGGTACTGCCAGCGTGCAGGTGCCCAGGAAGCCCGTAGGAACCGCTTGTCGTCGTCGAGCAGAGAGAAGCCCTGTCTATTTAAGTCGCCCCACTGCGTCTCCTGGTCTGATGAACCCAGTGAACTCTAGCTCATAGGGCTCAGTGCCTTTAGCGTCTGAGCCATTTGGGAGGCCGCGCAATCCTCTCTTAAACCCGCTCTGTGCGAAAATCTCCCCAGGGGGCCGAGGCTGTCACAGGAAGCTTGGCGTGACACGCCAAGGGGGCACTTCGTTAGCCTGCTGATATCACACACGCTCACTAGCGCCCGCGTATGGACCTGTCCCCTACACCAAAATGAGGGGGAATGATTCAGCTGTTCATTTGTGGCTGCTGTTCTCGGTAGGTTTGGTTTACTTCATTTTCTCAAATTACGCCATCTGTTGTTAGAGGTGTGTGTCGCAATTACGATTTGACCCATAGTCTCCAAATGGGATAATTAACTTAGAAGCTAATCTCTGTAGATTAGGGAGTCAGTGGGTTAAAGCGTGGCAAAGTGACTACAAAACTACAAAGGGTTTTCCACACAGAGGTTTTCATGTGGATTCCTCTAATTTTGGACTGTTTAACGTGGCTGTCTCTGGGTCCCAAACTACTGGTGATCTCAGACAAGTTGTATGACATTTTAATAATATATTTGAATGATTATTGAGGCATTCTCACAGAGATTCAGTGGCTTTTGACGGAATTCTCCGGAAACTATGCAGACTTTTGAGTGTGCGGAAAGAACGCGCCCTGTCTACACTGTTGATCGTCCTGATTGGTCAAGCTCGATTATCTACAGTCAAACAAGATGGAGGGTGTCAGCCCGGTATCTGCATCCTGGTGTCCAGGCTTTTAATTCCCATGTGAGCGAGGGAAGTGACAAAAACCCGTCCAGCTCTGAGTGTGTGTGTGTGCGCGCGCGCATGTCTCTTCTCTTCCAGGGGTGACGCCCATGTACTGCTGCATGTTCGGGCTTATGAGAGAGAGGGACCGCATGTGGTTCGCGCCCAATCACGTCTTCCACCTAGATGAATCGGCCAATGAGAATGTGCTCTTCAGAGTCCGGTAGGAAACCCAAACGAGAGGATCAACGCTTTAAAGTCAGAAAGGGTTATGGGGGATTTCTCATTTATCAGGGATGGAACAGAACAGAACGGAACAGGATTTTTTAATATAAAAATTATTATTACATTTAATATTGTTTATAACCCAAATAAGTAAATGTATGAAGTAATGATGTATACAGCGACGGTACTCCCCCCCGCGCTTTAGCGCTAGCATCAGGACCCTCTCCCAAATGAGCGTTGTTCATCCCTGCGTAGGTTCTACTTCACCGGCTGGTACAGCTGCGGGGCTTCCAGCGCACACCGCTACGGCGTGACCAAGGGTTCGGAGACCCCCGCCCTCGACGACTCCATCATGGCTTATCTCTTCGCTCAGGTAAGGCTGTTCTCCAACCCATACCGCCCAGTGGCGATGAGCTGCCCGACCCACTTGCCGACCTAGCCAATGGCGGGATGTGTTCCGGTGAGCGGGTGTGCAGACCTGCTCTGTCAGTCAGGGTAATTGGTTTTATGCCTAAGTGAAGTATTATGAATAAAATCACTTTGTCCTTTGTCACAGGACAGCGCTATTGTGATCTAAACCCTGCGTGGTAGGATAATTTGGTCTTCCCTAACGTGCAAATATATTGCTTTATATGTTTATTTATTCGTTAAAAACTATTCCTCCTTTTTTACACGCTATACACTACTACAACCCTGGTCGAAGTTCTTCTTTTGACTTCCTCTTTTGAAATGTTTCCGAACACTTTTTTGCTTTTAATAAGCTTTTCGTCACCCTGGTGTTTGAAGTGCAGCAGTAACCTGGTTCAGTAAAATAACTCAACCGTACACCATTTCATCGGCTTAAGTCTGACTCAAGGATGCAATCTCCTTTTTAAATTTAGTTTTTCCTTTTTAAGTAAGGAAAATATTCCCAGTAGATTTAGAAAATTTATACGGAAACTTTCAGGAATCAAGTGTATCTGGGAATTTTCAATTGCATGCAAAAAATCGAAAGCTTAATAATTTGATCAATTGTATATGGAGAATACATTGAGAAGGCTGTCGATCATCTTAATAAATATAGCCAATTAATATCATTGATGTTTATCTGTGTAATACACGAGAGGCTTAAAGCGTGGAATTTCCAATGTTTTCAGTTTCAAATGTCATCAGTTTAGCAGGCCAGTGCATTTTAATGGGATAATGTTTGTTGGCTAGCGTTTGTACCAGTCTTCAAGTGAAAAGTGATTTTGAAGAAAGGAAAGTAGATATTTCTGGACCAGATGAAGCAATGGCTCTGAGTCATGTCCAGGAAATGCTTAGATGAACAAAACGCTGAAGAGATTACTTTTAGCTGAGTAATTTTAAGTTAAAAATCTAAACTGATCTTGCATCTGACCCAACGTCTTATGTTTTTGATTGAATCAGCATGGTTAATCCGCCTTTTGTATTTTTATGTTACTTTTGGTGAAAATGCCTTTGTTGTGAATATTTTTTGGGCCAATGTGTTGCTAAAGCCAAATGCATGTTTAAATTGCTTTAAAATATATAATTTAGTTTCTCCTTAACAACATGTCCTTGTCTCTATTAACCCGTCAGATAATCAGATAATGATTATAATTTTTTCTAAAATAAGAATCGGGGCATAATTCTAAACTTTATAATGAATTATAATGATTCCCGAAATGTAAATTCTCTGTTAGTCATTCAGCCCTGTTTGCATGACTGCACATTTCCCCCTCTCCCGTTACAGTGGCGGAGCGACTTTGTCAGTGGCTGTGTTAACATGGCCATCAGCCAGGAGACCCAGGAAGAGTGTCTGGGCATGGCAGTGTTGGACATGATGAGGATCGCCAAGGAGAAGGGCCTGACCCCGCTGGACATTTACTATGACACCAGGTAGGCATTGAGACCTGGGTGCGTTACATTTATATGGGTCTGAGGGAGGTTACCTTTTACGCTGGTCTGAGGGAGGTTACCTTTTACGCTGGTCTGAGGGAGGTTACCTTTTACGCTGGTCTGAGGGAGGTTACGACGGTGGTTCAAGAGGCTTCCTGTGTATATTTAAGAATTGTATATACTTGTATACTTGTAAATTGGTCTACAAACAGTTGATATTGCTGCCATTAAAAGTTTCAGGATAATGATTTCCGGAGCTAGGTTAAAAAAAAGTACATCTGGGTTACTAGCATAGTTACTAAACAGATAAAGTTGGAATACGACTTTAATGTTGAAGAATTTACAAACTATGAGTAATGGTTTATTTATCATGCTTGAGAATATTTTCAACCCCTATGACTTGATAAACTGCTGGCTAATCCGTCTCCCTCCTCCTCAGCTACAAGTCTTTCCTACCTAAGAATATGCAGTCTCATATCCAAGACTACCACATTGTGACCCGGAAGCGAATCCGCTATCGCTTCAAGAAGTTCATCCAGCAGTTCAGCCAGTGCAAGGCGACGGCGCGCGACCTCAAGCTCAAGTACCTGATCAACCTGGAGGCACTGCAGTCGGCCTTCTACTCCGAGTGCTTCCAGGTTCGGGAGGCCTCGGTCGGCCGGGTCACCATCACGGTCACGGGGAACAGCGGCATTCAGTGGTCCTGCGAGAAGCAGAGCGGCTTGGGTGCGGATGAGGTAGGCCCGCCTCCTCCTCTCCCTCGGGGTACGGCTGCGGGACGTCCCACCGGGGGAAAAGCAGAGGGGCGGGTGCACTTTGAGTTCAGTGCCACCCTCCATAACGAGTAACTTTTAACTTGGTTTATGTTTCTTACTTTGGCCGTTGTTTGGCTAAATAATAACTTCACTGCGAAGACCTTTGCGACACCTTTTCATTTGGCAATTTTTGCGAGTGAATATTCAGACTCTCGCGTAAATCATTTCCAATGCTGGGAGAATATTTGGTTTTTGCCAATTCCGGGAAAAGCATGTTTTTTTAAAGCTCACCTTTTTCCTTATTGAAAAACTCTGTGTACCCACTAGATGGCGTGTGTCTTCTGTCTGTCTAGTATTCCGCCACTGCAGTGTTCCTGGGAGAGTGACTTAGGATGTTTCGAGCAACACTTTTGTAAGGCTCTAGAATTCGGCCTCGTATCACGTGAATGAGTTACTCCTGTTCTGGAGCTGCAGTGGCGTTGAGCGAAGTTAAAATCATAACCTGTCAGAAATCTCCATTAGCTTGCTGTGGATAAGCGCTCATCCATTCTCATCCAATATTTATTTTTAAAAAAATGGTTTCATTGTATAATTTTTTTTTTAAAACTTTGCTTGCCTAAATCTAGTTAACCCCCCACCCCCCCCGATCTCTTCTTGTCTGGCCAGGAGTTCCAAACGTATTGTGATTTTCCTGAAGTCATCGACATCAGCATCAAACAAGCCAACAAGGATGTTTCTACGGAGAGTCGGATCGTCACCATCAACAAACAGGACAGCGAGAAGCTGGTATGACTTCCCAGGCGACGTGCTTCCATGGTCGCTCTGCAGGCGTTAAATGTAGAAGGCACTCTGCTCTTTTTTTTTTACCGCCCTTGTTGTTAAAAAAACGGCCCAAAGTAGACATTAGAGGTTGGTTACCGTATTAGTAGAGGATTCCGATGCGTGTACGCGTTAAGGTTGTTTTTGTAATTCCTTGCAAATTCCTGGGAGAAATCTGGTAGTAATATACACATTACTTCAGAAATGTCAGCAGTAAAGCAGCGTTGATCACCTTGAGTTTCCAAGCAAGGCCAAATGACATTTAGCAGTCATGTTGCAACAATTTCAACGTACGCCTTTTTCCAGGGAATGAGGCTTGAGGGCAAGTCGTATGCCCGAGTTGCCTATCACGCGGAAAGCTTTTTCTGTAGTCGGTACGAAGGCTCCTGGAAAAATCCCTGCGCGTACTGAATCGGCACACGTGTGAACACCACCACCAGTCATTAGTTTGACTGAGTGAGACAACTGTCCTAATTTCTGCTGCCTTTCCCTGTACCCCAGGAGCTGGAGTTCCGCACGCTCGCTGAAGCCCTGTCCTTCGTGTCCCTGATCGACGGGTATTATCGGCTGACGGCGGACGCGCACCACTTCCTCTGCAAAGAAGTGGCGCCCCCTAGGCTTCTGGAAGCCATTCAGAGCTACTGCCATGGCCCAATGTCGTGAGTAAAAGCCTTCACACCGTACTATGTCCTCACTGTTCTTTTATTATTACTACGGTGCGGCGGCTTAAAAGCACAAACTATTGCTGCGCTCACCTTTGCTAGGAGATTAACGCCATTCCTGGTTTATGTGTCCATTGTAATGGGGCTAATCGGCGTTGCGAATGTCTTAAGATCTCCATGTTAATGCCGCCTGGACTTGTTGCTGTTCTCTGTGAATAAACCAGCCCTGATATTAATACAGCACAGTTTAAATTCATAACGGTGAACTTGACATGCAGCTGATAAATGGGTATTGTGAACGTTTAAATAATAATGGTGACACCATTTGGTGGCTGCAGCGTATCTGATGACAAAAGAGGAACTCGGCAAGTTTCAACAGAACGCCAGCACTATCGGGGTTCGACACGCCTGGCCCCTGCATTTGTTGTTCTGGAGAAACCCGATCAACCCCTGGCCCATAGCTCTTCACTGCTGATTCAGTGATTTCATCACAGTCGACAGGCCAGGCAGTACGAAACACAGTGGGTGGTTGAAAACCCTAGGAGGAACTGGCATGCCGTGTAAATCGTAAACGTTCTTTTCCGATTTAAATAAAAATGTACGTTTTGTGGAAATTTAATCGGCGGATGAGACAATTTTTGTGAAATTGCTTTGACTCTAGCCCTCGCACGTGCTGAGTAATGTAATCTGCATCCGAAATGGTGTTACAACCTGATTTACTGTAGAGCCAATGGGTTTAAACATTACAGAATTCTGCCTTTCTGCAGGCTCAATGGCCCAATGAAACAATCTTTTTTCCCCATTTTGGATTCTTCGGTGCTAATGCACTTGGCACGTCGCTATCAATCCTGCTGACACGAAAGGCGAGAATAAGGAAGTACCATGAGTGGGCAATCCTGTGATCTTAATCATCCTGGAGCCGCCAATCTCTTTTCAAAAGTGTAGGCTCCACGCGGACGCCCGGAGGAGCCCCTCTCCGCGCCCCTCTCCGCGCCGTTGCCAGACTCCAGGAGATGTTTAGCGATGGCTTGAGAGATGAATGGATGAGCAGACACCCACCCAGCCCAATTGTGTGCCACCAGTGGGCTCTCGCAATCTACCCATGACACGAGCTAGATTCAAACCTGTGAAATCCCGGTTATTCTTGATTCCACACAGAATCCCAGCTGGCTAGCGTCAGGTCAACGAGACGGCAACACTTGCGATCTGTTAAGTCCCTTATTAAGACTTACTTAGCAATTCTAAAGATGCAATACAGAGGGATACACGACATGGAAGGAAAGTGAGGCAGAAGCGTATTGGCGTTTCACCGAATTTGAATTTAAACTAAAAACAATTCCGTTTTGATATATTTCTCAAGCCTGAGAACATGTGTAATAGTGACTTTTGGTCTGATGCCAGCTGCAATGCCTCACTCCCGCCACAGGATGGAGTTCGCCATTAACAAGCTGCGCAGGTCTGGAAACCAACGGGGCCTCTACATCCTGCGCTGCAGTCCCAGGGATTACAATAAGTACTTCCTGTCTTTTGCTGTGGGGGTGAGTTTAGCAGGCAGGCTCAGCCTCGCTGTTTTGATTTGATAATTATTTTAATATTTGGATACTTTATTAATGCTATTAATTTCCTAGGTTTGCCATACACACTGTTCTCCGAGAGAGATGATCTCGCTAGTTCTTTGCATTTAGAATGAATAAAGACACACATTTCATTTCCGTTAGAGTGTTATACTGGTATGAATGCACAGCCCGAGTTTCTCTGTCCACTCGTCAAATCTTTTTTAACGGTTTTTTCCGTTCCCGTTCCCGTCCGGCCCAGTCCAACAGTGCGGTGGAGTACAAGCACTGCCAGATCCTCAAGACCCACACTGGCGAGTACAACCTGAGCGGGACCAGGAGGAACTTCTGCAGCCTGCGGGAGCTTCTGCACTGCTACCAGAAAGAGACGGTGCGCTCCGACGGCTACGTCTTCCAGTTCACCAAGTGTTGCCCCCCCAAAAACAAAGGTCCGGGAACCGCACGGCTTCTGTGACGCGACGCGACGTCTCCCCCCTGTTTTCTCTTTCTGTCTTTGCTCTTCCTAACCCCCCTCCGCACGTGCAAGCGTAGGTCGTCACTGTGCACAGGGGCAATCGCGTAGGTCGTCACTGTGCACAGGGGCACGCGTGGGTGGTCACTGTGCACAGGTGCACGCGTGCTCGTAGCTGCTGTCGTGCATTCAGGGCCGTGGAGTTACCACGCGTTTCAGCTAGTTGCTCTGATCCGAGTGTTGTACTCTTTAAATCTGTATTTGTGTGTATGATGATTGAATACAGGCAAGGCATTCATTTCTTTATTCACTCGTTGTTGAGTGTCCAAATCCTGAGTGAAAAAGGAAAATAAATTGTATAGCTGTCAAACCGAATAACTCAAACAAAGCTTGCACATGCATGAACACTGATTCAGTCTAAAATGTAATAAAGCCACGTTGACCTCAAACGCATACCACAAAAGAAATAGAATCAGTTCCCATTGTGTGTCAGCATATGTTTTTCAAATAAGTTTCAGGCGGTACCGTCTGACCTTCCTTTTGGTCTTCCTTGCCCCTCAAACCCATAGTCCTCATTGATCAACCTCCTTGTTTCTTGTGTGTTCCCGGCAGAAAAGTCCAACCTGCTGGTGTGCAGGAGTAACCGGGGTTCTGAGGTGGCTCTGTCCCCCTCGCTCCTGAGGCACAACATCAGTCAGATGGTGTTCCACAAGATCAGGAAGGAGGACCTAGAATACGTGAGCACCTTTCTTTCTATCATTTTTAGCGTTTTTACTTTCCTAACTATTTATTTAATTAATTAATTTATTTATTTTAAAGAAAATTTGCTGATCACATCGATTTTCCTCACATGTGCGTTTTCATTTACAAGTTATTTGTTGCCGGCAAGCCGGGGTGCGCCCGGTCATAGTGTGACCGACACAGGGAGCCGGGGTGCGCCCGGTCATAGTGTGACCGACACAGGGAGTCGGGGAGGGTTTGCGGTCGTCGTGTCTCATTTTACAAAGAGGAAGTAAACAAACTGAAAGCTTGCGAATCCTCCAAGTACCAGGAAAGAGTCGGTATAAAATCTATTTTAATGACCAAATTCCGGAACACTGTAACCCTGTAAAGGGGTTTGCTGAATCAGAAAGGGAAGTGGCATCTACCAGGTTCTTTTCTTTTTATACTCGCGGACGTTCATTAGTGAAGTAATTTTAGATTTGTTTATTTTTGGAAGTGTTTAAAATAAAATAAATAAATAAAACCCTTTAGTTTCATGATTAAAAGGCCTCTTCCTTTTCTTTACACTATTTCAACAGATAGTGATCAACACCCTGAGCTCTCCAATTCAAGTATTCATTTATAAATGTAACCCGTCTGTAAAGCTTCTATTCTTTGAACACCTAATCGCCGCCTATCTCTGCTTGCCCTGATTGGTTAGTGACCCGTGAGCATGCAGAGATCAATGGGACAGGGCATCCACACAGATGCAAGAGAGATCAAAGCAGACCTTTGTACACTGGGGGTGAGAAACTGTGTGGAGGCCTGCGAAATGAGTCGGGGGAACGCGTCTTTAACCGTTTCAAACGTCAGCAGTGCGTTTGACCAGGCTTGGCTACGCCCATGCTGTTGGGTCTGGAACTGATTCTGCACAGTCAGTGCCATGCTGTAATATCGCATTAAAAAATAAAATTCATTGCACAATGCTTTTTCCATAGTTCGTCTATGCTGTTGGATCTGGAACTGATTCTGCACAGTCAGTGCCATGCTGTAAAATCGCATTAAAAAATAAAAAGATTCATTGCACAATGCTTTTTCCATAGATCGTCTGTGCAGTTGCTTCCATGTGGTTCGATCCTGTCAGTATTATTTTTATCCATGTTCTGTACTGTTACCAGAGCACAAAAGGTCAAGCGAGTTGATGAACTTGCAAAACACTGACTTTGTGTCGAAATGGAACAGTTCCTTCTGTAAGGCCTCTCTGGGTCACTCTTTGGCCCAGTCTTATCATTCTCATCAGCGCTGTGTACGTACAGACAGGTTCCCCGGGGTGAATCGTACGGGAACTAAATTATGTGCTTGAATGTATAGAGCCAACCAAGCTAGTTTCGTGCTTCCCTAAATCATTGGTCAGTCGTAGAACTGTTTGCTTAAACAGTTAATATGGTGAATACTTCCTAAATTCCGGTGAAGTTTTAGTTAGGCATGACACAAGATAGGCAATGACACATTGTTACTGTAAATGATTAGCCAATCAATCCGGAAATCTAAATCCAAAATGGTTATTTCTTTTTCATGGGACTTATAAAAGACAAATGGCTTTTGATCGTAACGCTTTGTTCCAACCTTTGTACAATGTTCTGTCGTTGCACCCTTTTATGTGTGACATTAATGGAATTCGGGAGAAAATGAGGCAACTAAAATTCCTAATAAATTTTCTAATTGCTTCAGAGTGAAAGCCTGGGCCAGGGAACCTTCACAAAGATCTTCCGGGGAATCCGTAAGGAGCTCGGGGACTACGGGCGGATGCACGAGACTGACGTGGTGGTGAAGATCCTGGACAAGGCACACAGAAATTACTCGGAAGTCAGTTTCTCCGCGCTTTTAAAACCTCACCGTCGTTACTCCGCAGGGGAGGCAACGGTTACTATCGAAGGCTTCTAGGAAACGCCAGGGAGATCGTTGCGCCGCTGCCCTCCAGGCTGTGACTCAGTTGTCTACTGATACTTTTTTCACTTCTCCTTTAACATATAAATATCTCCCGCAAAAAAAAGCTTCCCGTCATGATATGCAATTAACCCCCTCTGAATCATTCATGCGAGAGGGAGGCGACGATGATCGAGCGCTCCAGACTGGATTCCTTTTGGCTCATTCGGTTCTCTCCTCCCATTTCCCCGCAGTCCTTCTTCGAGGCCGCTAGCATGATGAGCCAGCTGTCCCACAAGCACTTGCTGCTGAACTACGGCGTCTGCGTGTGCGGGGAGGAGAGTAAGTGTGCGGAGGCTGCAGGGTTTGTGGAGCTGAAGAACACTGGTGTCCCTAGGGTAGCCCGTTCTCTCGGAGGACAGCCCGATTCCAACCACTGAGATGAGACGGAGACCATGCAATTTTGTGATTGCTAGTGACGGAGGACTTCAATCGTCGGCCGTCTCTGTGTGCGTGGACCGTTGACAGACACAAAAAAAATCTCAGTGAACTAGTCCCTTTAGACGACGGTTCCCCTGGCACTGTCTAAAAATGGAGACAAGCGGGGCAGTGTGCTGATTAGTGGAGAGGAAGGATCAATTCATTCTTTTCCTTTCATAGTTCCACAACGTCCTAGCTGACGTTTTGACTCGAGGACTATGATCGGACTTGCCAATCCCCGGGCAGGGAGCTCTGCAGAACTCAGCATGCACTTATGCTGCTTACCTTAAAAAGTCACTCAGTGTGGCTGGGAAATGTATCTTTGTCAACAGACTAGTGATTGGTCATTTCTGGTTTTTAAGGCTATATTTAGCCCATCTTTTATTTTCGCTGACAAGATTGTTTTTCCACGTATGAGAATCTATGGGTTGCTTGTGACGCAACCTCATCATCGTTCTTGAATGTGTGTGGCATCCATATTTACCGGCCTCTGAGTGCTACGTCTGTAGCACTTATGCTACATGAGATGCATTATGAGAGGTCGTTTGTGTCAGGTTTGGGTCATTGCTGCTGCGTGTGTCCCCCCCCGTTGGCTTTGTTTGATATCACCCTGTTACACTTAAAACTGTTATCTGCGTCTGGGACGAATATAAAATTATAAAATGTAATGATGGTAATCTTTACTTTTCAGATATCATGGTGCAGGAGTTTGTGAAGTTTGGCTCGCTTGACACTTACCTGAAGAAGAACAAGAACTCCGTGAACATTACATGGAGGCTGGAGGTGGCCAAACAGCTGGCGTGGGCAATGCACTTCCTGGTAAGATCACCTGACGGAGGCCACCGTGCTTAAGTTGACCCCCCCAGCCGTTTTTCATCGTTTAACGCAATGTCCAATTTCCCATGAACCCACAGGAGGACAAAAACCTCATCCACGGGAACGTCTGCGCCAAAAATGTTCTGCTGATCCGGGAGGAGGACCGGAAGTCCGGAAACCGCCCCTTCATCAAGCTGAGCGACCCGGGCATCAGCGTTACAGTGCTGCCCAGAGAGAGTGAGTGTCCACCCTTTCACAGCAGCTGTGTAATAGAAAAGAAAAAGTTAACGATTTATTTTCCGGGTAGAAACGGGTACAGGAGCTTGTCGGTGTATAGATTTACGCTTTTCTTAAAGGCTGTACTTTTATTTCGAAGTCTAACCAGTTCCAAAGCAGAAATTATTTTGGTAGTCCTTTACATCCTTCCTTCCATATCCTTCCTTTTATTGAACCTAGCCCCTGTCGATTTAACCTGTAATTGTGTAGTAATAACAGCTGTAATAACTCCTAACTAGGCAAACAGATGATGGACAACTACTGTTTATATGCTTTGTGGGATTCTCAAAGTGCAGTGTGCCAGTAATTGAAATACTTTGAACTGTTCATTGATAAGTCAGCCGTCAGTTTGAATGCAGACCCGAAATAATTGGGAAATGCTGAACGTCATCCCGTCCTCCAGTTTTGATAGAGCGAATCCCCTGGGTGCCCCCGGAGTGCATAGATGACCCCAAAAACCTGAGCCTGGCTGCGGACAAGTGGGCCTTTGGCACAACGCTTTGGGAGATCTGCAGCTGTGGAGACAAGCCACTGGGCTCACTGGACAACTCTAAGGTGAGGTTTCCCGCACACTGGGGATGGATGGATGGGGAGGGGGGGGGCCCTGTCTGACAGGCGGCGTAATAAAGATTTAGTTTTGGGTGCACCATCCTGTGTAGCATTCCTTCACTGTTATGACCTTTTTATTTATTTGTCTTACTGTGGGGCCCATTTGTTTAATTCACATCCTTCTTTTTCTCTTTTTATTCTGCAATCGCTTTTGCTTCCAGCCGCACTGAGGCATCCGGTCATCCAGTTTTTGTAAGCTACCCCGGTATGCACTCACGCCCGTATCCTTGGTTTCCTCCTTGCAGAAGAACCTTTTCTACGAGGACCGGCACCAGCTGTCTGCGCCCAAGTGGACCGAGCTGGCCAACCTCATCAATAACTGCATGGACTACGAGCCAGCGTTCCGCCCCTCCTTCCGGGCCATTATACGTGACCTCAACAGCCTCTTCACCCCTGGTCAGTGCGACCCTTAACGATCATTCAAATCCCTGCCTGCAAAAACCCTTTAATGTTCTCTTTTTGTTAATCTTCTTTTAGTTTCACCCATGTACAGCTCTGAGTGCTGGTATTGATTGGTTGGTTTATTAAAAGTGATTGTCTTTGCCCCTCCCCCAGACTACGAGCTGCTGGTGGAAAGTGACATGTTGCCAAACCGAAGCAGAGGATTCGGTTTCAGTGCTGCTTTCGAGACCCAGAAGCCGGCCCAGTTTGAGGAGAGGCATTTAATTTTCCTGCAACAGCTTGGCAAGGTAACAATACATCTCTGTGTGTATTAATGATGGACAGTTCCATCCATTTAATTAAAAAAATTGTTAGCATTGAGACTTAGTGTTGAGGACTACATCTTATTGCGGAAAGTTAGTGTTGTGTATTAGATTTTTGTATAAAACAAATCACATTAGTTACAGTTATATTGAAAAACTTACAGCAAGTCACTTGAGGACTTTCAGGCTTCATCTCGTAACCAACACTCCTAGCAGTGATCATGTAATGAAACATCATGGCTTCTCATGCCTTATTGCTATAAGGTACGCTATAAAGAGGTGAGTCTTCAGGGAACGGCAGTATGTAATTGAGCCAATCTGCTGTTCCGATAGGATGGTAATTGTAAGGTAAAAAGGTAATTGTAAAGGCCTACACATTGGATAGCGTTGGTAATCCTTAATGGAGGTAATGTTTAACCGCTGTGTGTTTAACCATGTAATGCTGTTGGGTGAATCACAAGCCGTAAATACTACTCGACCGTCTAGCGCAGGTATTCCATTAAGCCTCCCTATCACACAGTCCTCACCGCGCTCTCTTTATCTCAGGGTAACTTTGGCAGCGTGGAGATGTGCCGGTACGACCCCCTCCAGGACAACACCGGCGAGGTGGTCGCCGTGAAGAAGCTGCAGCAGAGCACGGCGGAGCACCTGCGTGACTTTGAGCGCGAAATCGAGATCCTCAAGTCGCTCCAGCACGAGAACATCGTCAAGTACAAGGGCGTGTGCTACAGCGCCGGTGAGAGCTGGCCTGGAGCTGCCGGGAACAGGGCTGTCTCTCAAACGCCAGAGAAAGGCCGAGAAAGTAGCCCGTTTAGGCACGCTCACTGAAGTACTGTATTGTTCAGAGGATGACGACTCTTAACCCTTTAACGTGCTGCTCAACAGTTTGGTAGAGCAAAGACAATTTTTCCATGGCTTTTTTTTTTCTCAGTGTGGTCATTAAAGGGTTAAACACAACGCATTGAAACGGTGTAAAAGCCTTGACTGACATTCTTTCAGACTTCTGCGTGCGGTCGTGTAAAAATGTTGCAATGTTTGTACCCACCAGGTCGGAGAAACCTGAGACTAATCATGGAGTATCTACCCTTTGGAAGTCTGCGAGATTACCTCATCAAGAACAAGGACAGGATCGACCATAAGAAACTTCTCCACTATGCTTCGCAAATTTGCAAGGTACAGCACTAATGCCCCCAGGACTGTAACTGATGATTCCTCTTTTCCTGTAGTTAGCCGGTGAAAGGCCTGATGCTGGCTACAGACACTGCTTGCATTGTAGGTCGTTTCAAGTTGGAGTGAGAGTTACCATTCACTAAAGCTTGGGTCCAAAATGTCTGTGTCTGACTTCTTTTGACTAGTGTTACTCATTCCTAAATATCTCTAGAACTGCAAGTCCCCAAAACCTTTAATTGAGGTCTTAAATGTTATGTTGTGCCATCATTTATGTATAATTTGCATACATTTAGCAACTTTTTTGGTTCACCATTGAATATAACTACTTTTCAGTCCTTTAGGTAGCTACAAATACTCTCAGGCTTTCACCCAACAAAGGTGCATTCTATGTGAAGTAGCTCTCCATGGATCAAGTCTGACTAATGCAGACGGAATAAAAAATATTCCTAAAAGCGGGTGTATTGTGAACTGAAATGTTATCATCTGGCTGTCTCTAGTGACCAAAGAATGTGGTAAACGTTCTTGAACATTTAAAAAAATAAAATGAAATAAACACATAGATGTTTTTTTTCTGTTTAATATTACACTATATATATATATATGTCAATACTACTCTGAATATTTATATAAAGAGCCATTTTTGAGACAAAATATGATGCCTTATACCTTAGCAGAGAGCTTATAAGATATCACTCATATCCAAATAACAGGTTATATCTATCTTGTTTAAGAAGGAATTGTGCCCAGGTCCCCCTGTTTGTTCTGAAATCACACAGATTATCTTGAAACTTTATGGTCTGTCAAAGGACACCCCCTGCTTTCATATAGTTAGGGGTTTTATTCTTTAGAGTGGTCTCCTGTGCCCAGGAGCATGTTCTGATTGAGCAGGACACGGCTTGTGTTTTACTTTTTAGTTTGTTGTGTTTGGATTTATTTTGTTACCCTGGAGAAAGGCGTCTGTCTAATAAAGCCTTAATAATAAGGTAGCGTCTGCCACTGACAACACGGTGGGTGGGGGATTTATTATTGTTGTATTATTGTTATTATTAAGTTCAGCTCTGAATTCTTAAGAAAATTGAATATAGCTGTCAAAGTAAATTAACACGTGCTATTTCAGGTATTTGTAATGACAACCCCTGATAAATTTTTGTGTCCAAGTCTGAGTCCTGAGATAAAGCGACTTGAGTCACGGACTGGAGTGCTACAACGCTGGCCTGCTCTCTCATTGACCGAGCCACGGTTTCTTAAGGAACTGAAATAATTCCTCTTTGGGTATTTTTTACTAACAACTGTAATCAGTGATTCAGCGATTGGTAATGATATTCGAGCTCCATGCAGGATGAGAATCTCTTCAACGTTGTGTTTAAAAAAAAAAAAAAAAATGTGGTGGTACTTAATTAATGGCAAATAAAATGGAATATTTGTAGTGAAACTCCTCGTCATCACGCTCTCCAGTGAAAAGTCGATCTCGTGGATGGTAACTTCTCCGCCATCCCTCTGCAGGGTATGGACTACTTGGCAATGAAGCGGTATATCCACAGAGACCTGGCCACCCGGAACATCCTGGTGGAGACTGAGCTGAGAGTTAAGATCGGAGATTTCGGTCTCACCAAAGTCTTGCCCCAGGACAAGGAGTACTACACCGTCAAGGAGCCCGGAGAAAGCCCTATTTTCTGGTGAAACCTCTTTCCCAAAGTTTTACTCTGACACACGGTCCACAGATTGAACAGGAATAGCAAGTTTTAAGTGTTCTGCACCAACGCTAACTTATAAAGCTGAGCTGATTGTTGAGATACTTTTGAGAATTTATTGCAGCTGAAAACAGTAGTTGGAGGACTTCTCTTACTGACGCTTGTCCTTTACAGTTAATTTTAAGCTTTGACATGTGGGTAAATGTAACACCCTTCGTGAAGAGAGATAACAGGTTCTGTCTGTGTGTGTGTGTTTGGTGATAAAGGTACGCCCCAGAGTCGCTGACGGAAAGCAAGTTCTCGGTTGCCTCTGACGTTTGGAGTTTCGGAGTTGTGCTATATGAGCTCTTCACTCACAGTGACAAGAACTGCAGTCCACCAGCCGTAAGCCGTCATCTTTGTGCCAGTACCAACCGGAATGACTTGTTTTCTAGGTTGCATTGACTGAAAAAATTACTCAATCAATGACTGGGTTCTAGAGAAAAGTATGTAAAAAGTCGTTAAAAGCTCTTAGGGATCTGCTCTTAAGCATCACCAGAATCAACACTGTGTTATGTGAGGTGTGGCGGAGGTTTTTATGGTTGTGGTGTTGTCTGTGGAACTGGCGTTTAGTTTTTGCTGAAAGGACGGGTCGCCTGAGCGTTGTACATGTTGCCTGTAGTGTCCTTCAACACAAAGACGTTCTCTCCTGTTATACGTGTCCCCTGCCCCTTCAGGTGTTCATGGGAATGATGGGAAGTGATAAGCAGGGCCAGATGATCGTCTATCATCTCATCGAGCTCCTCAAACGGGGCAGCAGGCTGCCCCAGCCAGAGAGCTGTCCTGCGGAGGTGAGGAGATGCTGGCCCGGCAGGCCTTTGTGTTATCTAAGCTATCAGTTTAAGGTTGTGTGGACAGCGTTTCGAAGTGCATCACGTGATATGGAAATGTGTTGAGCTCATTTCCAACCTCCTTTTCCAAGCCTTTTAACCTGTGTGTCGATTTTCAGATTCACAAGATCATGAAAGAGTGTTGGAACAGTGACCCCAGCCAGCGGCCGTCCTTCAAAAACCTCACTAACAGCGTGGACGCGTTATGGGACAGCAAGGAGGGCTGAAGTTACCCCCC
>JAOYSI010066022.1:0-23014 GCA_025775065.1 Hiodon alosoides | reverse complement strand
GGGGGCCGGTCATGACATCAGGGTCGGATGGGGGGCTGGTCATGACATCGGGGTGGGGTGGGGGGCAGGCCTCTTCCTGAACACAACAGAGGGTAAAAGCACATCACAAGATTCTCCAAGGTCGTGCTGTGGAAAAATACATTCAGGAACCCCTTATTAGAGAATTCGGAGTGGATGGTTAAATCCAATAATATTGTTTAAATTTCCGGATTGCAAAATGCAAGCTCATAAACCGAAGTAAGATCTGACAGTAAATGTTGGCGATTTACAGATAACACAGGACTTCTACATATGGTGCTGAAATGTCTCAAATTAGAATTCCTTATTTTGGTCAGTAGAGCAGAAGAAAAATGTGCATGGGAATGCAGCCTGAAACCTCAAGGTGGTCCATTTATATACCACATATATATCAAAAACCTGCATGGAGCTATGGAGCTCTCATTCAGTTTTTTATATTTGTAGATAGATGCCCTTCTCTTTGTGATCTTTGTACTACAATGGATATATGTTTTGATATATACATTAAAATTTGATGAGTGGATTTTACTCTTACTCTGCCAATATAGTTTTACTCGGAGACTAACGCAACGGAAGTCACAGAGGGTGTAGAGGTGTAGCCAGTTAGCGTGGTGAGAAGACCATTTAACTTTTTGATTAGCTCAGTCATCGACAGTTAACTATTTCTATACCAAAACAGGTAATGTTGGTTTAATTATTGGTTTTATTGTTTTTAATCATTGTTTTGAATAATTATATCTGTAATATTAATAACAAATATTACTTTTTGATAATTCTGTTGACTGCTCACCTCGGAAATACGGTATGTTGCCCCCCATGAACTATGTACCATAATGGTAGCCAAATTCCAATTGTGGCACTAAAATCATACTAAATCTTTACTTATGTTTTGCAGGAAACCGACAGCATGCTCAACATTTACAAGTGTTAACGTCTTCAGAAAATACAATATAAGCAATTGCAGACGTAGAAGAGCCTGAGATGGCCAAGCTGAAGAAAGATGTAAACACTACACTGTTGGATGCTATTTTAAACAATGCCTTGCCAGGCCATTCGTGACAGTATTAAAACAATGTCTTAACAAACTCTGCTATACTTAGGGCTTAAAATACAATATCCAGGATATTGTAATATATATGTTTATACAGGACCCAGTCAATACAGAGCACTTTATATTGTATATGTTGTCACAAATTCCTTAGTTAGCGAATCGATTATTGTTTAATTGGTTTCTATCACAGAAAACTATAGTTTTAGTCACTGAATGATCTAGTCCAGGGTCTCTAATTATTTGTCATTGGAGGTCAGTTTCAAAGTTTGAAATTAAGTCAATGCTGAAAACTAGAGTTCTCTCAAATTGACTCAATGAGTCACATAACTATATTCACGAAAACCAGCTCTAGATGGATGCTGGTCTGTGGATTTCAAGTGTTTTAAGGAGAAATTAAGGATTCGTTTTTGCGGGCATTTGTCTTTGGATGAAAGTTTTTGTTAAAGCTGGTTTGCTTTGTTTCAAAATGTCAACGAATATTTGCATTTTTGCAGACTACTGCTGTTTGTGAACACAACAGGCACATTGATTTTGCATTATCATGGTTGAGCAGAACAAACCAAAACTGATCTGTCCACTCTGAATTAAACAGTCTGTTTCGCGCTATATAGAAATCATTGCAGAAAAGCTACTCCTTTATTGTACTGGCATTTTTTAAGAGGGGCTGATTTAGTGGCTACCAGACAACCTTTGTTACCCCAATGTTAGTACACCTGCCACAACTTTAGTTAAAGTCCTAGTCTGCCTTCAGAACTAGCCAAATACTGTATTAGCATACTCTGTTCTTCATATTTCTAGGCTGATTCTGCCCATCAGTGTCATCATTAGAGGAATAATCCCCCTCATGTTCAGTCAAAAATGGGTATTAATGGTATTATTAGCACAAGGCTCAGAACTTAACTTGAGCACTCTTAACATCTGCAAATGATTGGCACGGCACAGAGCGGCGTGTGGAGTGCTGGATGCATTTTGTGCATTCATGTGACATGTCTGCCTTCCACCATATTGTTCAGCATTGGACACTGTCACACTGTTGCTCGCAATGCTGGCTCAGGGAAAAAAAGGTTAGACTGGATTAAGTCTGGTTAAGGTGTCGGATTAACTGTAAGGTCCAAATCAAACTCAAATCAAAACGCTGAGACTAAATTGCAAACAGATTCCCAAGCGAGAGCCAGCACTAGTTCCTACTCTCTCGCCTTTCTTCTTCACTCCTGCTCTCTTTTATGTCAGCCTCAATCTAAGGTATAGGCTCATCTCCTAGAACCATGTGCCCAACAGAACACATAACGTATTAGTGAAACATCCATGTATTAAAACCAACAGAACAATACTCTAGCAAGGCCATAAAAGCCTTATCTAAAGTCAGAATCCAATTGGACTATGAGTTTGGATTGGAAAATTTGTGTGAACAGTTGCAAATGGCCTATGATTTCTGTGGTTGTCAAAAAACATGGTTCCACAATGCCAGGTCAGTTGCAAGAGTGGCAAAATATACACAGGCATTGGACTTTCAGGCAGAATTAATGTTATTTGGTTTATTGAGGTATGCTTCATGCTTGCTATGAATTGATGTGTGCATGCACACAGCCCTGAGAGATCTACAGTGCCAGGTTTCCAGGTTCTAGAAGTTCTTTAGTAACGTGAAACAGTTAGTTTCCTCGCGTGACAACAGCCTTCTTGTTCCATTACCAGGCAAGGTTAACAGCCTTACACTGATGTACTAAATGATCATTGGTGTCCTTTAGTGCAGAATTTTTTTTAAATTATTATTTAATAACTTACTTACACGTTTCCCTGCAAGGCCGGATTTCCACGGCAATAATATTTCATTCAAAAGACTATGTGTTTTGTGACCGTATTTTTAAGAAGCACAAAGACAAAGTTACCTGTTGCCTACAGCATTCGTGATTACTTTGGAATACTTAGGGTCTCCAATAATTTTCACAAAATCTGTGTGATTTGGTTGACTGTAGAGGCCATAGTTCCAGACAATTTGCCATCAGGATGCCTCATAATATCCTTATGATCCTACTGCACATGGCGGTCAGCAATTTGCTCTGCAATATTATGGTGATGTTCATGTTTCCATCCCTTTCCAGATATATTACAGCGACAAACTCCCTCTCCAATCTGCTCAGATTTGTTTCAGTTTGTACCAGGCCTATGATGCTTGAGTCTGAGGTTCCCTATCACTTTCATACTTAACCCTTGAAAATTTCTCCATACCTCTACACTCTCTAAGAAAACTTCAGACTTCAGAGATGACAGACGAGTATTTGTCTTGCTAGAATTAGTTTTTATTTGTGTGTGTGCGCGCGCGTGTGTGCGGAAGGCATATATGGGGAATAATCAGTAACAAGGTTAAATTTTCATCAAAACATCCCTACAAACTATAAATAAATACTCCATGCTCCAGCTTAAACATCGTAATGTACAGAGGTGTAGCCGGATCACACACAGCCCACTGGAGAACGTAATCCGGAGTGAGGTCAAACCTAGATTTTATTGTACATCACATAATATCAATTCTGCCACAGTGGGGCGCAAATTCCTTCTTAAAACAAATGAAAAATCCAAACTGAAAATATGCCGTGAGAAAAAACCTAAACCGGCGGAAATACAAAACAAAATCCTTAAATTTTACTGTCCATTTTGTACATGGTCACAATTTAACCCAAGATATATATATATATATGTGTGTGTGTGTGTGTGTGTGTGTGTGTGTGTGTGTGTGTGTGTGTGTGTGTGTGTGTGTACAGAAGTAGCAGTAGTAACACTGAGATCCTTGATTTAGTTCGCGTGTACACCTCGACAAAAACGTGACCACTCCTAACTTTCTAAAAGGTACACTCAGATACTCACTTAACATTTGCTTTTATTTGCTCAAGTAGTGGTAGTGGCCTACATACTACAGACGCCTTCTGTCTTCTCAGTATCACAAAGACCTTTAAACAGAACCGAAATGGAAGAACTATAGTCACGGTGAGCTCCGCCTATTCTCCATGTGAGTCCACCCTCCCCTTCTTACCTCTTATCAGAGGCAACGTACATTAGCATAAAATGTGTGTCAGTAGGCCAGTGCTTTCCGCTGCTCACATGCGGAGTGCACATGCAGTAGAGCTGTATCAACTCATACCAACGTCGAATAAGCTCGGCGGACTCGCCTCCACGGCCCATCTCCGCCAATGAAAACGTGAGAAAGAATCAGAGAAGGAGACCAGGAAGGGGGAGTGCGTGACACAGAGGTAGCGATAGAGGAAGAGAGAGACAAATCTCCTTCATACAAAAACAAAAACAGAAGTTTAAGGAACACAAAGGCAAGTCACATTTCCAGACAAAACGTCCTGAAAACGTGGGTGATAATATGGGTGCGGTGTATTAGTGGGTGTGTATTTGACAGTTTGACAGTTCTGCCTAGAAGACGCTGAATTCTCTTGAGTTTCTGAAAAACATTCGTTCTATGGTTGAGGTGTATCACACGCGCTCATAGGGCACGTCAGACAAGTCAAGGAACTCAGGCAAGAAGAGAGGGGATCAACAAAGGAACAGCCACCTGAATGCGCAAGAAAAATAATTTATAAATCAATTTTTCTTCTCACTGAAGTTTTTCTTTTTCCAACGGGTTGACACCACCCCCCTAATGCCCTGTGTACAATTAATTTCCCCTGTGCTTTTCGGAAGCCGTTTTATGAACAGACATTTCATGACCCTTTCACCTATATCGACACGACTTCTTGCTGATATACAGAAACAAAACAGGCCAATACAATAATATATTTACCCTATTTAAGTATCCACCGTAGAAGACAATGGACAACAGTCCAGGTAAGTGGATCGATGTTATTTATGGACGTTTTAAAATAAAACATTTGGAGCATATTTGATTGTTTTTATTAGATAATATTCGTTTACTAATACAGTTTAAACATGTCACCGTACTGCGATTTCGTATGAGCACCGTAGCAAAGTACTCGGTTGGCTACTTCTGTACTGTAAAGCTACGGAAAAGGTATGCTACATCATGTCACTTATCGTTTAATTATATGCAGATCAAGGTTTAATATTCATTATAATAAGGGTAAAGCTTTTAAAATGTGCTGATGTGGTTATGGATACTTACGTAAAATTGTATTGAGTATAATGTATTGTGGAGTAGGCTATAAGGCTATAACGTTAAATATCCAACTTGGTTTCATTCGATTCTCGTTTAAACCGATATCCAAAGCATACTACAAACAATAATAAATTGAAACTCGTTATAACGTAATTTAATTGAAAAATGCTGCCCATTTGAGTATTTTAACAATCTCAAACATAGTGCGCGCTCGAAACCCTTCATGGCTGTATTTTCGTATATTAGTATGATTGGGACTGAGAATAACCATCTGTTTCTCTACTACACGTGCTGGGTGTGCGCTTCAAATGCAGCTACTTCCGGCCTCTCATCATGACAACAAACTCACGTGTTGGGTCATTATGATGGGCTGTCTTGTTTGATTGATTTCTTGGTTTTTCGATGCAGCCCATATGTTTATTCTTAATTTTAAATATATATATATATATATATATATATATATATATATATATATTGCTTAATTAGAAGTAGCTAGACGTATCCCGTTTAGTTGACTTCCTTGTTTGTGTAATTTTAAAGATATGCATTCAAGCTATTTTTTATTTATGAATTTGTTTAATTCTTTGTCTTATTTTATTTTTTTGCTGATAATATTACCGCGCAGTACTGAAATACTTTTCCTCGGTGTCCTCAGCTTCCGGTTAGTACGTCATTGACAAAGCTGCAGTCACGTTCCAGTGCTGGTGACTGCACAGGTGTCTCGTGCAGAAGCTATACTTATGGCTCCGTGAGCCTCGGTTATTCCGTTTAGCTGTTGTGGAAAAAATTACCATCACATTTAGGGGCTGCAAACATCGTTTGAACATAAATATGTTAGAGGCACTATTTGAAACTGAAATATGTGTAATGCGAGTATAGTTCCGCATCAGCTTTTACAGTCATCATCATGGATCCTATCATGGTATACACTGAACTGACATATTTTTAATATTTTGTTAGCTTACATTGACGACTGGTTGCTGCACGCTTCATATTAATCAATGAAAGGTGCATATCAAAAATATCTAATGAAAGGTCTGCCCAAGAAAATTATACTAATAAATTAAACTTTCTAGGCAAATCTATCGTTTGTTACGAATTATATAGCATTAACCAATAATTTAAATGTGCTTTGAGGTGCTATCGTTGTATTTTTGTTTTAAATTACCAAATTTAAATATCCGTATATTTTTGTGAGATTGAATAAATCTATACATTACGATCGTTTAGTGCATAACTTTAAGCTTTGACATGTGCCATGTGGACCTAATCCATAGCGGCGGTGTTCTCAGAATCCCTGCTACCAACTTTAATTGCTTCCAATGGAGATCCGGCTGCGGTTTACTGAACGTCAGTTTAGTTTCCCAAGTCACCATCACGTGGACAAACGCCTTCAGCCGCGTGCTGCGCGTGATCCCCCTATCCACTCCCCCCTCCTCCTCTTTCGGCTCTCCCGGAGTTTCTTGTTCTTATCGTGCCTGAGGTTTTGGAGAGGTTGGTCACTGGGTCAGTGATTTGCACGCTAAGTTAGCCTATATCTTCCTATCACGTTCTTTGCTTCGTGCTCTATGTGTTGAGATTTGGATCAAGGTGAAGTTGTTAAAAGAGAATCTTTAATCTGCTAAGAAAGTCTAAATTATACATTGTTAATTTTTGCTACGAAATAAACATTCATGCATAATTAAATGTATGCTTTACATACTGGAATTTATAAGCTTTTCCTCGTCTCTATTGTGTCCATGTTTAGCTAACTAAAACGTGACTGGGTTTGCTCTTGGGAGTCTTTTGGTAATGTGTTGTCACGCAAGGATTCGTTATTTGATTTTGCGACGTTGCCTGAGTAACCAAGTGAGAGGAGTCAGAGAGGACGTCACATCAATAGGAGATATACGGAGTGATACGTACTGAAAAGTAACATTCTACTTATATTAATATTTACTAAAACTGAATTCACAAACCATGTAGCCTATGTCCCCAATTATAATTGTATGGGTACGTTGTTATTCGGGCTTATTGATATTATGTATGTCTGACTGAATTGTTTTGGGAAACTTTCACATTTTTATGATGGGATTTTTGCAAACTTTCTTTATCCGGAAAGAATTAAGTTATTTTGCAACTCGAAATACATTATTTATATCTAAAACAACGTTTCATGGTAGCATTTACCTCTAATAGTCCTGTTCAGTTATGCCGTTCAAGGTTACCCATACATTTGCATGTGCTGTTTATCAGGAGCTGTTTTTAGATTTCTATTATTTTCAATGATATACAGCAAGCACAGTAATGGACATGTAACCCAAAATGTAATACAATATTTTAAAAACAACATAATAATGGGTAGGGGAAAGAAAAAAGATAAACACAAAAACCCTCAGCCCAGTAAACCTAAAGTGTAAACCTAGAAATAAAACTAAGAGCACTAATTAGTCCTTACTTCGGAAAATGACTGGAGATGGGGATATTTTGTCAGAGAATACATCTTATTTTACTTTGTGTCTCACAGTTTAATTGTATCTTTATCTTATCTGTTATTTATCTGAGTGCAATTAATTCCTTAATTATTATTGGATTTAACCTTTTCTCCCCTCATACATCCCTTTCCACATAAACCATCCTTGAACACAAGCATGCAAAAAAGCTTTAGAACCTGTCCCACCCAAATCTCTAAACCTCTAAAAACAAGAGCCAAGATTCACTGACTCCATCAACCATTAAAAGCTGTATAGGTAAATGTTCATGGGTGTGGGATAAGGAGGGATGTTGTCAGATTATTGCTTGCACGGCTGAACTACCTCACAACGAGCTTGCCAGGTCTGCTGGTTTCTCACTTGGCTCAAGAGATTGCATTGACCTCAATCTGTGGACTTTTGTGGGTGCACACATGAGTTATGTGCACCAACAATGGTTTAATGTGGCACCACCTCTACCATACCATGTTAGTATTCGAATACCATCCAGTCCTGTATTGTCTCAGATTCTTGATTTAACAGTTGTACTTGGTATCACTTAATACACAAACATTATGATGCTTTTTGTACTCACAAGGATACCATAGTCTTGCTTTAAATTTACTACTGAAGTTGCTTATTCTAGTCTGAATGTTGAGAACTGCACATTTTATAAATATATGACATGAGGAAAGGTCAGCAGTATAATATATAGTTTAATATACGTATTATTTATAGAAATGTTGCCTTTCCTAAAGTTGCAGAAACACATTTACTCCCTATTTTCCTTGGGACGCTGAGATTACAAGCCTGAAGATCAGATTTTATAGTTTTCTACTTCAGTTTCACTATATTGCAAGTTTGCAGCAGAAACTGTGAGCTCACACTGGACCACAGAGAATGAAAATATGCATTAGGGTACAATGTTTGTGTGCTCTCTAAGGGTGTGGGGGTTGGTGGCTGCGCAGGGTGTGGCCCTTTTAGTTACAGTGAGGGTATTAAAACCCAGTAGTGTGGCAACACGTGCTCTCAGAGGAATTACAAGAGCACTTAAGCCACACAATAAAACACGTGCTTTGAAAAGGAAACCAAATACAGAGAACAAGCTGTTTTTGCTTTCCTTCCCGAACCATTTTAATAGTCATAGCATGTTGTTAATATTTGGAATAACGGAGATAAACCAGACGCTACACCTTCCTGCCTCTCATTTATTCCCTTCATTAACTTCAAACAAAAAAGCTTGGAAAGAAGAAGAAGCTTCGTCCTATCCAATATCTGGTGACTGTGGCTTGGTCCCACAGTGGCGACTGTTCAAGCGCTCTTCAAACGTGATCGCCCAGCCGTCTGTTTGTTTTGTGGCTGTTGTCTACACGGGACTGCGGAATTCGCCCGGCAAGCTCAGGCGGTAACTGTGTCAGGGGTCCATGTGAGGCAGCGGTCAGGTGTCGTGCAGTTAGTCAGCTGTGGGCACGCCGCCAGAGGAGCTGGGCTATTATTGGATCTGAGGCGGCAGCTGGCTGTGCTGACACGTGAGCAACGCCACGGCTCATCTCCGACGCATGACCAAACGCGAGGAGCGGATAGGGGCAGAGGGAGGGAGCGTGAGAGCAGTGAGAAAAACTGAGTACACGTTTTCAGTGGAAGCTCAGAGCCTTTATGTGTGCACAGAATCTCAATTGCGTTTTTCAAATCTGTATTAAGCGTAATCGTGCATTTAGTGGAAAAGACAGGCAATTGGGAAACTGATTTGTTTCAGCTGTCAGGTTGTTTCCAGTTTAGGCTCGTGAAGCTGTTCTATATCCTCATGTTCAGTAGTTTTCTCTTATGTTCTGTTTAGAGCTAGTAATCATTCAGTGTGACACACAGGGTACATTAAAACCTTAGATATATTATCTTTTCAGCCAGAAACTTAGCATGATTACAGGCCTTATTTATACACCCATTAAACTTGACTATGATTAAGAAATGTTATTGTGTACTTAACACGTTTATTACATGTTTATTAGGAACTGGATACATTTTTCATTCTCATAGATAATTGCTTTTATTCATTTGTATATTTAACAAAAACACAGGATGTTCGGATTTAGATAAGCAAAACCGATGTTGTATCAGTCTACAAAGCTGTATAAATTAACCCTTTAAACTGCCATACTGTTCATTGTGATCTGTATTCACGTGATGATGTCAGACATTAGGCTGTGTTAGGTGTAGTATAGGTTGTATAGGTGACTATAGGTTAAAGCAAAATTCAAAAAGCACTTTTGCTTGAACATTTTCTTGTTAATGTTTAGCACTGAATTCATGACTCTTAGACTTATTACAGTACGGTCTGCATTTTTAGCAATGATTAACCTCTGCCGACACCCTTGTCTATTTCTACAGGAGGAGTAATTCTGTATGCGGGCTCATCTAGCAGTGGGAGCCCCAGTCCTGGCAGCCCCTCCAGTGGGTACCAGACTCAGTCACCTTCCTCCCACTCCCAGCCCTCATCCCCAGAGGAGGTCTCCTTCGCTGAGATTGTGCCTTTGAAGCAGAGAGGACCTAGTGGCACGCCTCCTTCACCCAAACTAGTCTTCCAGTTCCCCGACATTACAACCACCCCTGCTGCTGCATCTGGCCAGCACACCTATTCCCACCCCATTGTGGGCAAGCGGCCCTGTGGGTTCACAGGCACATTCACCAGTGAGTATTTCCTACCTTGCATGAGCCTGGTGCACTCTGTAACTTAACTTTAGATTCCCTTCTTGTTTTTGGGTTTGCCTGGTTTTCCATTTCAAAGCTAACTCATAATTTTCTTATCCTGGGAAATGTTTGACGTTGTATTTATTATACCATGTGTCATGTATTATTTGGTAGGGGGGGAATAGTGCTTGAAATGAATACTGAGAATGGCACTGCTGGTGTATCCTTCAGGGCTTATAAGTCATTTTGCATTGTTAAACAATCCAATTGAAAAGATGGGTGAAGGTAGTCATAACCCTCTCTGCCATCTCCCCTCTCTCTCACTTCCCATTGCAGAGTCCGGAGGAATGGTGTTGCTGTGTAAGGTGTGTGGGGACATAGCATCTGGATTCCACTATGGAGTGCATGCCTGTGAAGGCTGCAAGGTAAGAAACAGAGAGCGACCATTGCACGTTGCCCCTGGATAGAGTCAGCAGTGATCCCTAGCCTTTTCTCGCTCTCTCGGTGACCAACGCGCTTTGCCCCGTGTTCCTCTGCAGGGCTTCTTCCGACGCAGCATCCAGCAAAACATCCACTACAAGATGTGCGTGAAGAACGAGAACTGCCTGATCATGCGCATGAACCGTAACCGCTGTCAGCACTGCCGCTTCAAGAAGTGCCTCTCAGTGGGCATGTCCCGAGACGGTGAGCCTGGCTTTCAAATGGGGGGCACTCACAGCATTCTGTGGTTCTCAGGTTATACTGAAATCACAGTTGCTTTTGCATTGAGTATTACCTTCATAGTATGAGGCTCCTTTCTTTGCAATGGCTAACTCCAGTCTAACAATGCGAGACATAAAACGTGATCATTCCCTGCATCGCAGTTTGAAGCACATTGTTATTTTTACAATTTAGTTGCTAACCGGACGCTTTTATCCAAAGCGACGTACACATTTACGGTTTCTACATTCATCCACTTGTACAGCTGGATATTTACTGAAGCAATTAAGGTTAAGTACCTTGCTCGAGGATACATCCGCTGGGGTGGGACTTGAACTGACGTCAGTACAGAATCAAAGCAAAGTCAGAAACCGCTCCCATAGTCCTTAATAATAACAATCGCATTGCCCAGGGATTTGAACCCTGGACCCTCAGATTAAAAGTCTGATGTTCTTATTAGTTACTTTAACAGGGAAATATGTTGAAAAAATAACCTGTGACATACAATGAACTGGAATCACTTGTTTCCCAGATATATGTACTCTATGATTTCACAGTATGCTAAATAGTTACAGAACAGAACAGAAAAATATTATAGAATGCAATAGAATGACCTAGAGAGAGAGAGAGAGAAACTTATACTCATATACGGGTCAACTCGGGTAGAGAGCACAACCATTTGTCCCCTGACTCTCAATTTTACCCAGTTTTATCCTTTCCTTTACGGTCTCTTCCTCTAATTTACATATCCAGTGTATGTGTGTATCTCCTTTTTCCAACACTCAGTATAATTTCTAAGCTCTCCCTCTCTTATCCCTGCTGTAGACAGTGATGTATGAGTCCAGAGGCTATGGAGTCCCAAAAGCCATCAGTTTTTTTGAAAACCGCAGTGAACACAGGTTCAATTTAGGAATTTGGAACACAAAGTACTCCATTTCTCTCTGTACGGCTTCAAGACAAAAATCTTACTTAGTAATTTATTTAATATGTAATGCAGCACCTTGTATCTTGTGATACAAACCTGAGATTAATAACTGGATAGCTAAATAAAATGTCATTTCACCTGAGTGTATAATTATTTACAAATAGGAATCAGTTAACCTGAACGTACATGACATGCGGAGAGTGATTACATTGCACAACTAATAAATTAAACACCTTAGCAATTTGAACAGCCCTCTACTGTATTTATTAGTATATTCAAACTATACTTATATTTCAGAGTAACGCAGTTCTGCCTTGCCATCAATTTTGCTGGTCTATGCGCCCATTTTTCTCTACACATTGTATTAGTGGAACAAATACTATGATTACTAATGACTTTAACATCACACATAAGATTCTTCCATTTTTACATTCTGCTTCATTCCCCTGCTCCCTCCAATATGAAATACATTTGGACATTGATCCACTGGTGGGATTTATCTTCACCTTGGTACTGACCCACTGAACTACTTGTGAGGGGGGAAAAAATGCTTGAAAGGCCCTGTTCTGCAGCAAGGGCCTAAAAATAGTTTTTCAGTTTAGGGTGAGAGAAAGATATATGAGCAAAATCTTCTCAAATGCTGTTTGGCATAAATGCATGGTTATGCCTAACAGCTCTTTATGGAGAAATAGGATTCTATCCGCAACTTTTTCAATTAGTCTTACCAGATGTTAGTAATCTAGTAGAACTATATTTTTTGTTCATATTCATATGCATTTAAAAAAAAGTAACTACACATAATATCAGTAATAATATTTCTAATTATATTTACTATATTCAAGGAGGATTTTAGTAAAAAACAGATAATATTGAAAGACGAAACATACTGAGAGAATATATTATTATCAGCACTATTAATAACTCTTTCGGTTTTCTTCTCTCATGTCTTTTAGCTGTGCGTTTTGGGCGCATTCCAAAAAGGGAGAAGCAGAGGCTATTGGACGAGATGCAAAGCTACATGAACAGCCTAAACGAATCAGCATCTATGGAAATTGACTCCTCACCTATTCAAGAAGCCCTGCCCAGCCCTGGAGACAGCCAGTCGGAGGAAGCCATAGGGGCCATATCCCAAGCTTACCGCGACATCTTTGTTAATGGCCAGGATAGGCTAGGCAAGAGGGGCAACTTGAGTAACAACAACAATCCTTCCTCCTATCAGAACAGTTTACCTCAGGAATCCAATTACCTTCAGTCCCATAACTTCCAAAACCAGAGATACCCCTCTTATCCGACTGCTGGGTATCAGGCTGCTCCAAGCTGCCCCGTTGCTCCTCGCGACAGTAGTCCATCATTTGCCTTTGTTGATAATGGCCATTACAACTACCCTCCATCATCCAATCAGGGCCATATTCAGTCCAGTGTAGGTCCAACCCTTCCAGCCTATCCAAGCAATTATAACAGCTATCCTGCCAGCGAGTCCCAAACGCAGACTTCATGCCCTTGGAGACTGGGTGGAGGCACCAAAGTACTGGTAAGTTCACAATCTTGTTGTTTTTTTTGTGTCACTTGTATTACATTCGGTGTCGGTCTCGTTGTGCGTGAACCTCACTACAGTTGTGCCATCTCGACAGTCTGACCTTACAGTCTTACCTATGTGCAAGTGTTTATATATCTGCTCAGCACACACATAAACAAATAATACAAGTGAATGATGTTAGAAGATGGCTATTTCTGATCATTCTGAAGCTTTCCTGAAATTGGAATTCCTGTTTTTGATATGTCCTGTCTTGTATGATGTCTCAATTGTGCTACCCCTCTCTTCCATTAGGCCTGTCCTCTCAATGCGTGCCCCGTGTCTCCAGCGGAACGCTCCAGCCAGCAGGTGTGGGAGTCTTTCTCAAAGTGCTTCACGCCGGCTGTGCGTGAGGTGGTGGAGTTTGCTAAGAGCATCCCCGGGTTTCAGAACCTCAGCCAGCATGACCAGGTCATGCTCCTCAAAGCAGGCACTTTCCAGGTATGGACAACTGATGTTATGTCTTATTCTCTTATTTTTAACCTGTCTTTGTTAAACTGCTTGCTTTCAAACCTCCCTGCTGAATACATCCATCAAAAGATCTAAAGCTACCCTGTTTGACTGCTCCATGCTTCTTAATATGTCTGGTGTCTTTCTCTTTATTCCTCAATTTCTTCTCTCTATCTCGCTGTCTGGCTTAGGGAGTGACATAAATTATTTTCTGTCTTCCAGGTTCTGATGGTGCGTTTTTGCTCCCTGTTCAACGCCAAGGAAAGGACAGTGACCTTCCTGAATGGGCAGACGTACCCACTGTCGGCCCTGCGTGCATTAGGCATGGGTTCACTGCTGGATGCCATGTTTGAGTTCAGTGAAAAGCTGGGCACACTGGGCCTGGAGGCAGATGAGATGGCCCTCTTCATGGCTGTGGTTCTTGTCTCGGCCGGTGAGTAAAGCCATTATTCGGCCTCCACCTCATGAGTGTCACATTCTCCATGCAACCACTGTCAGACCTGACCTTCTTCTGATCTGTCCCCTCAGACCGCTCAGGAATCGTAAATGTGGGGGCACTAGAGCAGCTGCAGGAGAGCCTGATACAGGCCCTCCGGTCTCTCATCACCCGCCGCAACCCGGAGGACAGCACCCTCTTCCCCAAGCTGCTTCTGCGCCTGCCTGACCTGCGTACCCTCAACAACCTGCACTCTGATAAACTGCTAGCCTTTCGCATCGACCCCTGAGGGGCCCCTTCACTGGCCACAGGACACGCCTGGTCTAGGCCGCTGTCCTGTTTCATCCGATAAAAGTGGTAAAATAGATTTTTCCACTGCACAAACAATGATAAAATATACATTTCCAAGATGCATGTTCAGAAAAAAGACAGCAACAGTGATTCTTTGAACTAACTGGCTGGACATTCTCCCTGGACATTCTCCCTGGACATTCTCCCTGGACATTCCAGCTACTGATGCAGCTCCTGACTCATTCATTTGACTTCTGCAAATAGTCACCTTCCACCAGATCTCTATATACCATATACCTTATACCATATCATATCACCCCTCAAAAATCACCTCAGTCCTGTACCTCTGGGAGAGATGCAACAAAAAGGGGAAAGGTCAAGGTTTTAGCCCATCCCTTTTTCCCTGTTTATGTTCTTATGCACTTTTTATAGACCAAAATGAACTAATTCCTTGTCTCCCTTTGTTTGGAGCCCATCAACCAACATTGGGGGGTACGATCTACCTTTCGGATGACACACCTTGAGTCGTGTGCAAGAGAAAGGGAGCACATATACTGTATATATACACATTAGTGTCATATTATCCTATATATGGGAAATTGCCCTTTCATGCATCAACAATCATTTATATCACAATATAGTAGTGGAATATTATGGTAAAATAACTTTTTTTTAGCAAATGCACATATGGTACTTCTTCAAACTGTCTAAAATATTATTTGCGAAATGAAACATTTCACATGGTTTAAAAATAAAATATTTAATGATTATTTTTCAAAGATTTCTTGAAAATGAAGACCCTCTGTACATTTATAATTTCTCTATTTTGATTTTGATGTGGAATCAGGAAAAAAAAATCTATTTGTCCCATGCATGTTGGGTTTTGTCAAAACTATTCCACGCCACTGTTCTGTTTTGTGGATCTGCTTCTCCACATCCCAGGTCATTACCATGGGACAGATTGAAGGGTCAGAGTGAGGTTACGTGGAACTCAAGGCTATGGCTGCGGGGTTTCAAAGAAAGCACTATAAAAAAAACCAGTGGCAGCACTACAGACCGTTGTCTTATTTGTTTGTTTTAATACCATTTACTGGGTCTTTGATGACTGTTTATTGATGACATCCCATTGTATATTTTGTAAATGTTTCTTGTTTTATCTTCTTCAATAGAAACAATATAAAATGAGGTTATATACTGTTTGCTGGTTATCACGTCTATTTCTATTCTTCTTTCTTTACCGATCAATGCCTAAATCACAATGATACACTTTTAAGAACAGAGGCACCCGGGCAACTGCGGCTACTGGTCATGGTCAAGTATAAAATTAAGTTAAAAAAATTTTTAACTCTTCTGGTGAACACAATGCCTTATTCTCCACATGCTTATCTATACTGTTATACAACAATTAGGTTGTGAAAATACTCTATTGACTTCTGTTGTACACTCTACACGGAATTAATTTAACCTTTCATTTGTTGTATGTCCTTTTAGTCAGACATTAAGGAGATAATTATACATACATATATACATACTTGCACGTCATTATGTTGTGTTACAGGCATTCAAAGACGTAGATGTTACTGTTTTGTTCTTAAAGAACGTGCTTTTTAGGCAATATTTTGGGGGTGACCACTATTCATCATAATGCGTTCAGAAAAAATATCTTCCGTAATAAACAGTCCTGACATTTGTTTACATTTATTCACTTCAAAAGCTTGCTAATTGCAGATAATCCATTTCACTATTTTCACTTCACTGATTAATATTTCATTTTATGTTTATATAATGAAATTGCTGTGATGATGATTTTTAGAGTTGTCTTGTTTAATGCCGTTAGAATTTCGTCACCAGAATGGTTTTATTTTTCATTTTTTTTGCAGTAGGATTCAGGAAACGCATTACTGATTTATAGGAAACGATCCATATTGTTCCTATTGCTTTTCTGAGTGGACAGTATTTTTAACGCGCTGTCGCCCTCTAGTGCAAAGTAAATGCACTATGCAGTATAACACCATGCAATCTGAGTGTATCCATTAATCTTCATTCTGCCACTTCAGAACAGCATGAAGAGGTTCTTGTCAAAATTTAAGGCATTATGTATAATCACATTTTTAAAAAGCTATCATCTTCCTTTCTCAAACTAATTATTATTATTTTTTTTTGTTAAATTATACAGCAATGTGGTATGAGTAATCATTTATATGCTAACGATGCACAGACGTAGGACCCAGCCATAAAAATCTTTATATTTATTTTTAAAAAGTGCCAACTAGACCCAACAAACCCGGTTGAGTTATTCCTTGCAGGACACTAAGAACTGGATGTATATGTATTTTCTGATGCTTAATTGTGACACATGTGATTAGTTGGCACAAGGTGCTTTTTAAATAAATATAAAGATTTTTGCCTCACACTTAAAGCTAACAAAGTTTGCCCCTTCCTTGTCAAGGTTTCTCCTGGGTTTTTAATTTTTGAGGCCCATGATTGCATACATTTTCTGCGCTATTTTGGAATTTTCATGACCTATTTTGTCACCTTGATTGAGCTGTTCCTGGGCACTCTCCTGCTCCTCCTACCTCATCTGCTTCCGCCTCTCCACCATTCTCAAGGTCGCCAACATTTTATTTTGATCAATGTTTCTGTTGGTTATTTTCAGTGAAGGCGTTATGTTTATCGAAATGTCTTGAGGTTGTTAATTGAGCTTTGATGATGTTGACAGCACAGCTTTATCATGATTTGGCATAGCGCCCACGACTAATCTAAAGATTGTGGGCAATGGCTTATGTCAGCTGGTGGTTGGGTCTTGTATAAACCTTTTTCTTTTCTTTTTCACGGTGGTCTCAGCGCCAACCCGCCTACTATCGACCTGGCAACTGTGCTTGCTTTATTTTTACCAAAATACAGTTTTCCTTTATTGGAATAGCCTCTCTGCAGCACTTCAGAACAACTATGCTGCCATTAAAAAGAAGCTTCAGGAAGTTTTGGCCCCAAACACTTTTTCTTCCAGACCAGTGTCAACACCCGCCCTCGCAAACCCGGTTTAAGCTTGAAAGTTTACAGCGCTTGCTCAGATAGATCGATTAAATAAATCTACACAGACTCAGTTGTTGAAATCCTTACTCCAGAAGTATTTCTACGTCTTCAGAAAGAATCCTGATGACCAAGGCAGAACACGCACGATCAGACACTGTATACGCACTTACGATACATCTGAACTAGAGTATGAAATCCTGTGCCTGGTGGACAAGATCCTGCGCCTTTTGAAAACAGAAGTCACTAAAAAGAGGGTTACCGTCGTATAGGAAGAACGGATCTTGGTATTTCTTAGATTATATTAGATTATCTAGAGCTTTATGCAGAATACTTATGCATTGTCAAGCCGCACAGAGATGACTAGACCAGAAAATGTAACCAGCCAAACGGCTCATGGATCCCCACCTTCCCTCCCTTGTGGCTGGCACAACCAGCCAAGTACCATCACACACTTCTGTGTGGCTATGTGTGAACCACTAATTGTCAATCTGGAATTCGAGCTGAAAGACAGACATGCTGCAGAGAAACTCTGGCACCAGTATGGAGGACTCGCTTTTCACACTGGGTTATTTTGCCAAAAGCTCAGTCTCCCACCAATTAAGTCAACAGTACACCAGGTGTACACCTGAGAAAACCCACGGGGTCCACTACCGCCACTTACGTCAAGGACGAAATGTCCCGTGGTAGACTTACCTGCACCTTTGGAGCACATACACTACCGTTTAAAAGTTTGGGGTCACATTGAAATTTCCTTGTTTTAACTTCTCAGGAAGGTCCGAATCTCACCAAAAACAGACACACACAAATCTAATTTTACCATGATAGATATATACCCAAAAGCACTTTCATATCAGGTCGAGGATTCAAAAGTTATGGGGGAGCTACAGTGCCGTAATCTGTCCCCCCTGTCAGACTCGCACACACATCCCTTTTTACTATAAGTGGTAATCACTGTGATGAATTCTAAAAGGGGGTCAAATAGTCAGTGTGTTTGCAAATTTGTTTTGATTATTCTCAGTAAAAGTTAACCATCATAACAAGAGATAGCAAATGGACACAGACGAGTTTTGAAAAAAAAATTTATTACATTTTTTTTTTACATTGGCCAAATGAAAACCTTGGTCAAAAAGTTGTGTGTGGTTTTTTTGGTCTTGACCGTATGAATAAGCATACTTTGCAGTTCATAGGAGGCCCATGTTTAAATAACTATAATTTAGGTCATTGTATAGATATATTTAATTGACACAAAAAAATTAAATAACGCAAAAGATAAGAAGTAATAATACACATAATTAGCTACTGAAATATATTAGGAGGTAGGAAATCTACGGGCGTTAAAATTTCTAGAAATATATGCTAAGTATTAACAAATTCACAATGTAGGGTCCTCCTCTACTCTCTGCTGTGACCCTTGCCCTGAGAAAGCTGTTGAAATTGTTCTCAGTTCTGGACGTCATCTAAAAAACATAACATTAAAAAAAAAAACATGAAAGTGAGTGGAAACTCCTGGGAGAAGTCTTTAGAGCGTTCAAAAAAGATGCACGGCCCTGAGAAGCTCCACGGGTGACAAGCAACAGCATCACACCACAAAAGTGAAACCGAATGGGGCCGGATCTCATGGACTACATTGACATATATATCCTAACTAAAATGCATGATGCCTTCACAAACTAACACGCTAAATATTTAGTGTGCTGCGTCTGAACAAACTGAGTACACAAAATTAAGATCAAGCCACGTAAGTTTGAGTGTACCACATTAAGTGTTCAGCACATCCGAGCGGCGAACCCAAACCTCACCTCCTCCCCAGCCATGCTCCACATCTGAACTAAAGGCAGGCCAGTGGTGTCGTCACAGTTTGTGGCCTGAAGAGAGGGGAAGAACATGTCGCTGACCCAAGACGCAAGCGGCGCACGGTGTAACACAACTCAGGTGTAATATTACCATCGGCTCTTACCTGTGCTAGCAAACCTAACCCTCTCGTCATCTCTTCCAGTACAGAGTTGGCCTCGGTTGAAAACTGATCTGATCCTGGGGCAGAACAAGTTGCGTATTTATAGGAATGTGAAGTAAAAAGTACAACAGCAGGCTTAATCATTCCACTGACCTATGACATTAAATGGGTGAATCTTAACTGGACGCTTTGATAGGCATACGGAAAGGGAAACTTGGAGTGGGTCGTTAGCGCCGGAAGTGAGATTTTTGTCAATGGTTAAAAAAATCTGATACCTGGAAGGAGGGCGATGTATTCTAATAACACTTCGGCTCCTTGGAACGGTAATGTTAGGAAGTCTGATCTGTAATTAATACATTAAGCAGTTAATGTATAGCGTCCTGGAGATCCAGTCACCGCAGTTAATTATATGACCACAAGAGGGCTCTTTAGACTTCAGCCATAGAGGAAAAGAAAAAAATAGAGAAAAATACACAGATTCTAATCAAAGAGTTCAACTTGGCGTTACAAAGTTCTAATCCTGTTAAGGAAACTACCACCATGGCAGTATTTTTGTTCACTTTAATATATAGTTTCAGTTGCCCCTCGCATCAAGAAAATGCTTCCAGCAACTGAAGCAAGAAATGGCGCGTTGTGCAGAGCCAAGTCCCCCAAATGGCATCCAAACCATTTATAACCTAGAAGCTTTACGGCCCAACTCAGTGTAACACCCCCCCCCCCCCACACACACACGTGTGCCATCAGCCTGCCCTTTGTATCAGGTGAGACATGATGCGTCTCTCAACGACACCTGAACATCTAATGGTCCAATTAATCTAATTCACCTCTAATGTCAGATCTTAAAATTTGAAGCAGGTCCTCGTTGCTTCCGGGCACTGTACCAGAAAACCCAGTGCTATTGGGGATGAGGTCCTCACTGCTGATGCTCTCCTCAGAATGACACGTACTGCAGCCAGAATCTTCTCCCTGGCGATGCCTTCCTCGGCCTGGATCTTGGCCAGGCCAGGAGGGGTGGCTTCCAGCATGATCTCTAAGTGGGCCGAGGCCCTGCGTTTGGGACAACTGTCACTGAACTGGCTGTCTGTGAGGACTACGTCTGACTGCTGAGATGACCTCGGTGACCAGGCGATCCACGATCGGCTGAATCTCTTTCATGTTTGCGCTTTCAGCCAGGTTCTCGGGCAGTCCATTCTCCAGGGGCCCACTGTGGCCCTCCGTCTCCGGTCCCGGCAGATTGGCTGGTGTGGTGGAGAAGTGACAGGGAAAAGGGGGTGGCGGCACCTGGCTGTCTGTGAGGACCACCTGTCTGGCCGCTGAGAGGACCTTGGTGACCAGGCCAGCTGCGATCTGCTGAAGCTCTTCATTGGCAGGGGGAGTAGGAGTGACCACCTGGCTTTCCTCACCCCTCGTGAGCGGCTGGCATCTCCCCAGGTGTGGCGGCGCTTGCATACGCGCTCGCATCCTCACTCTCGGAGGTGCTGCCCAACTCCGCCGTCTTTGTCAGAAGAGGGGGCTCGTCTTTGCCCTCCAGGTCAGCTGCCTCTTCTTCGACGAGGCCAGCTATTCGCTCTTTCTTGCACGCAACGTACCACCACCAGCCGGCCAGCGCAGAGTAAATGACCGATTTCGGCACAACACCTGTTATGAAAAGAAATCTGACTATTTAGCTAGAAATGGTAATTTAGCTAGCTACGGTTAAACTTTGTTTAAAATGTATTTTTTGTAAAAACAAGACATAACGGTTACTACTGTAAAGCGTAACGCTAACGTTGGTTTAAAAAAAAAAAAAAGTTTTAGAGTTTTAATGAAATATTTGCCCGTAGCAGGCTTCATTACTGAACCCACAAACGAAAGTAGTGTTTTTTTAAATCTTCAGTTTAGGCTGCTTAAATACCAGTGGAGGGCACTGCAGTACTGTTTCCATCGGAATTATCGAAAGTCTTACGTCACCGCTGCACTTGTTTTAGTATTATCATTATTGTTGTTGTTATTATTCTTATACATTCATTCATTTCCTAAACCGCTTCTCCAACTCCAATCCAAATAACCCTGCAAGTCTTTGTACAGTAGGAGGAAACCGGAGCACCCTGACCCCCCACAAGAACACAGAGATCTAGCCTAACTCCGCACATGATAATGGATAATAACTAAAACTGAATAGCGATATAACTCCTTAAGCTTATGTTCTCTCGTCTCTGTGGAGGCTGTAGACAATGCAGTCTACAAGAGTCTATTACCTAACCAGGTAGCCAGGTAGGATTCCAGGTACGTTTCACACTGCAATACCATTTAGGAATTCTTGGTGCTTCTAACCGACTGCACAGTGTTCAGACTTATCTACCCGTAATTACAATATTGATGCATTATGTTAAGTCCCCCCCTCCCCATTGTCTCCTGCCCTGTATCATATTTTGGGAAACGATGGCCGTTTTGTTTTGTTGTGTAATACACGCCTTGCACCCCCCTACTCCTTTCCCACTTCCATTCTTGCTGCAGCGCAAGCATCTATACCTCTCTTAACTACAGTTCCGTCAATGATCATCGTCACATGCACATATATGCCACCCCTGTTTGCAAAATAAAATAGTATATTCCAAGCTTCTCTCAATCGTGATGCGTTGCCTGGATGTTGCTAGAATATCACTTTTTGAGTAAGGGAGGGTATTTAGGAAGAGACCAGGTCTGGTTTAAGATTAATTTACGAGAGCAGTATAAAGGGTTGATTAGATCAATGCAAGGGAATAGTGGGGTTTTTTTTAACCAACATAATCTAGCGACAGCAAGGATTCTTCATTTTTGCGATTAAAATAGGACAAAATAAATTGTTTCATTATTTGTTTGGATAACGATACCAGACAACATCATCATGACCCAAGGGAAGGTAAGGTTCTCTCTCCAGATGTGATATCAGTTGTTTGCTGTACTCTAATGTAACACGTCTGATAGGCAGATAAGTTGGTTCTGATACAATATCTTTGAAGCTTTTTAGGAGATGAAAATTCCAACTTCTTCGTTCATAAAACAAACACATTTTCACATTATCAGTCTAGCTGCCTGTATATGTACCTGCTGTTTATCATAGGATAAATATGCTTAGAATTTCCTATAGCTTAATTTCCTCTCAGCTGCGCAATAGTGCGGATTTTTTGTCAGTGACCTTTCTGTCTGAATGAGTTGCAGTGGAATAATTTAAAAAACATTTGTTTATTTGACATACGCAGGAGATGTGGCGCTTTAAGCTACTTTCCAGTTACGAGATGGGTCTAGATAACGTCAGTAATGGAACACAGGTCTAGAATACATCACTAATGGAACACAGGCCTAGAATACATCAC
>JAOYSI010066011.1:0-23015 GCA_025775065.1 Hiodon alosoides | reverse complement strand
TGACCCCGTGTGTGTGTGTGTGTGTGTGTGTGTGTGTTTATATATATATATATATATATATATATATATATATATATAGAAAATACACATCTGACGATTCATTTTCTGCATACTTTGCACTTATTAGCCCATTATTATTGGGAGAATGTTAGCTACAGGTTTTTTTTTTACAGTTTTTCAGTGTTTTTAACTTTCTTAAGAGGGGGAAATTAGGTGTGTTATACTGACACTCTAAACGCATCAAACAATTGGTCATCTGCGCTCAAAGAATGCCTTTGTGGGGGGTAATCCAGGATCACACAGTGTAGTTTTTCAGCAAGAAACTATTTATCCCAAAATGCATCTCGACCTACGCGTCATTATCATGAGACTTCAAGACTTCAAGAAAAAAAAAACAGATTTGGAGGATATGACACTACGGTATTATATTATTTAGTTGTATCTTTATTACCTATTTTAAGAGTATACGAATGAGTGTATAATACGTAATTTAAACATATTATACAGTTTCCCATTTATTCTTTCAGACGAATTGTCTAGTTATTCTTGTAACGAGCTATGTAGCCGTTAGTTTTTGTGTGTATAGTTTAGTAAATTTAGTTCAGTAGTTGTATAGTGCCCTGTCTACAAACGTGCACAGAGACTGGCTACATTGGAACAGATTTGCTTTTAAAATGTGGTATCGCTAACCAGCCTTTTCTGACTATGGCAGCTGTTACAATTCCATGTGTTCTAAAACGTTAATTACCTGTGTCGGTTTCAGAGAAAAACATGTTTATGCCACGAACTCTTAAAGTAAAACGACCCTCAAATCCTCCTCGTGAGGCAACGAAAAAATGTAAGGTGGACCCCGAACAAGACAGCGATGGCTCCGAGAAGACACCAAATTCCATGGAACCCATGGAGTTGACGAACTTGAACTTAGAAAATCAGACAATAATCAAAAATGTCCAATATCCCGATCCGAACAACGCAAACGATGAGAGCAGTTCATACGAAGGAGCCGGGGACTTAGAAAAATCTGAGAGCCTGGAAAGTGAGGAGGAAGAGCCGGTGAAGTCTTTCAAGCACAGCCAGCGGTGGCCAGAACCCGGTGAACCCATCTGTGTTGTGTGTGGGCGATTTGGAGAATACATATGTGACAGCACTGATAATGACATATGCAGTCTGGAATGCAAGGCTGGTCACCTGGCCCAGATGGGTATAAGGCCAGAGAAGGCTAACTTCACCTACTCTCCTCCTGAAGGGGAAAAAGATTTGTCTGCTATGCTGCTTGTTGTTGAAAATAACTGCAGTGAGGGCAAAACGGGACATGGGTACGTCTATAGGGAAGACACTTTCATTTCTAGTCTCACTGAGGAGCAGGTACAGCGAGTAAAGCAGGAATTGGGAATTGTGACGCAGGGCAACAATGTTGGTAGACCAATCATTGAGTTTGAGCAGTGTAACTTCCCTTCAACTCTGAGTGCCAATCTGAAAAAAGCTGGATACGAAGCTCCCACACCTGTTCAGATGCAGATGGTCCCCATTGGATTGTCTGGCCGTGATGTGATTACCAGTGCAGACACAGGCTCTGGGAAAACAGCTGCCTTCCTGCTTCCTGTGGTGGTGCGCATTCTGGAGGTAAAGTACGCTTCAGTGTCATACACAATTACTTAATACTACTTATAAAGACTACTCCAGAGCTGACAGGGAAATAATTGAAAAACTAACTTTTTCTTGCAGGCTTGGATTCTGAACCAAGCTGCTTGCACTCTGTCGCTGTATAGTTTTTACACCACCTAGTAGAGTCTATTTTAAGTATTGTATTTAAATATACTGAACTGTGTATCATAATGGTATTGTATTATCAATACTGAATTGCGTTAAAGCTTTCAATTCTTTTTATAGTAAGCATTTTAATCATACAATTATTCCACAGTGGTTCAAAAGGGTCTTGTGATACTTCACATAGTTCTGTTTCCCCATAGAGGCCCATGGACGATAAGTATAATCCAGTTGGTCTCATCCTCACTCCGACACGGGAGTTGGCCATCCAGATAGAGAGGCAAGTCAAGGAGCTGGTGGTGGGACTGCCCAACACCAGAACAGCCCTGCTGGTTGGTGGCATGCCACTGCCCCCTCAGCTCCACCGACTCAAGCAGAATATCAAGGTACAATACTAATATTGCCCAATGGATTGGGTTATTGCGGTGATGTGACCTGGGGATTCACTGTCCTGTAGGATGCTTATGTGTGTTGGTTTTTTGTTCAAAGCGAGCACTTTAACAAATTATTGTCCTAATTGATTCTCACAGTTTTGAGGTTGATGGCTATTTAAACAGAGTTAAAGGTTCCCCAGAGGAACGATTGGGAACCTCCTTATGTAACCCAGAATATTTCATGGTGTATTTCACCATTATATGGAGACTGGCTTTGACGATTTATTTATTTATTTATTTATTTATTTTTTGAGGGATTAAAATTGATATAAAATGCAGCAGATAAGTTGTGAACCTGCAGTTTACATTGGTTTACATTGGTTTACACATGTTTGTCTGAAATTAATTTTGCATGTGCTGTAGTGTGTTTGAATTTTAAGGCATTTCGGTCATGGATCAGAACTTATTTTCATACATGTCCCTATATTGGATGTTTTTTTTCTGGATAGTCTAATAAAAATGAATTAGGCCAGTATCTAAAAATATTTTTTCTTTGCTCCCAAAGATGATAATAGCAACTCCTGGACGCCTCTTGGAGATCCTTAAACAGGGAGCAGTACAGCTGAGTGCAGTGAGGGTTGTGGTGATTGATGAGGTATGTGGTCTGTCTTTGGACGGTGGTTGTGCAGATCATTTCACGCTTTATTTTGTACACAACAACGTCCTCCTCTGCTTGTTTCCATTTCTCAGACAGACACCATGCTGAAGATGGGCTTCCAGCAACAGGTCCTCGAAGTCTTGGAGCAAGTTCCAGAGGATCGCCAGACCCTGTTGGTATCCGCCACGATCCCTATGGGAACGGAGCAGCTGGCCGTCAGGCTGACGCAGGACCCTGTCCGGATTGCTATTGGGGAGAAGAACCAGCCTTGCTCCGACGTCCGGCAAATCGTGCTTTGGGTGGAGGAGCCTTCAAAGAAAAAGAAACTTTTTGAAATTTTAAACGCAAGTATCGTTAACCTGCAGCATTTGTTGTCTGTTTTTTTACGTTTATCGTAATGTTTATCAAGAGTTTGATGAGGTTCAAAGCCATACGTTTATTTAATTTCAACACAGTCTTCTATGTGTTATGTGTCCATTTCATACAAGGAGCTGTAGTTCGTATCACTGGTGTACATTCATATAAATCTATCGCATTTTATTACTAATTAATTATACCAAAGGAACCTTTGATTTGGTTTTGAAACAGGACGCAAAACTGTACCAGCCACCTGTGCTGGTGTTTGTGGACTGTAAGCTTGGCGCAGACCTGCTGTGTGAGGCAGTGCACAAAATCATGGCTCTAAAGACAGTTGCCATACATTCGGATAAGCTCCAGTGTGAACGCAATAGGATATTAAAGGTAATGACTTACAGGATGTTGTTTGAGCAAAGTGGTGTTTTTGTGACAAAGTTCTGTTCGTTATATAGTTTAAATATCAGTTTTAAAAATAATTTTCTTTTTTTGATGAAAAGCGTATGATTTAATGGTTATTTATATTTTATGCTAGATTTAGCTCTAAAATTTAGCTGCAAAATCTAGAGCATCTGGGTGTGCCTGAAAGACATTTGTATTTCCTATAAATTTCTACTATCGCCCTCATGCACTTTAAGTATATTCTTATTTCAGGGTCTCCTTGAAGGGGAGTTTGATGTGGTGATCAGCACAGGGGTACTGGGCAGGGGTCTCGACCTGGTCAATGTCAAGCTGGTGGTGAATTTTGACATGCCTGCAAATATGGATGAATATGTTCATCAGGTATGGGATTTTCAGTGATTTCAAAATAAACAGGCACTCACTGGATTGGTGGTTTGAAAGAACAGGCTTTATTAGGTTCGCAGTCATACTATAAATTTGTATATAGGGAAAGCACGGTACACGTTATTGTAATTATTCTGTCTTGCATACACTTGGGTGGTATTCCGCTCTGTCTTACCTGGGTATCCTGTCGTTCAGGTCGGGAGAGCGGGACGACTAGGTCACCGGGGTACTGCCATAACGTTTGTGAACAACAACAATAAGCGTTTATTCCTGGAGGTGGTGAACAGAGTGAAGCCCACCGGGTCCCTGCTCCCTCCCCAACTGCTCAATTCGCCCCACCTGCATGAACAGCGGAGGAGAGTAAAACAGAGGAGCAAGAAAGGGGCAGACGCCCTCGTGACCAAAGACAACCTCATTGACATAATCCGAAAACATGACAGGAGGGCTGTCAAGAAATAATGGACTTGTTTGTTTTATGTATATTTATGATATGTTTTCCACAAGTGTGTTTGCATGAACAATTTAGTGTACTTTCTTAAGGGAACTGTGTATCCGAAGGATTTGAGATAAATCAATAAATAGGAAATAAGACGTTTTCCATATCGCCACGCTCTTGTCATTTGAAAAAGGTTTTCATTGTGGATGAATATAGATGTTGCTTGCCCACGCATACTGCTGCAGTCAAAGGATAGACACATTTTAACCACTGATGTGACCTCAGTTTCCCAAATTGAGTAGTACATTTTGCATTGAAGTTGTTACAGGATTGCCATCAAGGATTAAAAATCTGTGCGACACAAAATACTCTAATACAAAGTACAAAATACTTTTAGGGTCGCGCATTTTAATGGCTGGTGTTTTTTAGAATTCCATGGTACCGTATTCTAATAGCAATAACATCCAAGTGGTGATTGAAGGAAAAAGAAAAAAAGACAAGGGAATTAATGTATATGTAAAATAAGGTTTATGAATTTTTGTAATTATTAATTTCAGTTCTGTTTTTATGTTCAGAAATGTAATGTTTTGTTGACAATTTTTACATGTCAGAACTCATTCATCCAGTGCATTTGATGTTGCTGCCATCTAGCAGTTGAACACAGATATTTTAACTATTATTTCTGCGTTGCTTTGGTTTCCGCGTTGACGTAGGCATTCGCGACAACCAATAACAGAGAGAAGGAAGAGTTTGAAAATTGGAAGCGGTATAATGACAGCGGGACGGTAGGTTAGTTATAAATATTAAACATGCTTGAATATAAAATGCGAATATACTTTAAGATATGAAGGCACGTGGGTCACAAGACTGCATAAGGGGTATTGACAGTTGTTTAATCCCTGTTTTGCCGAACGGTCAGCTATACTTCCGAGTTCAATTAGTTAAATCTAACGTTTGCTACTATGTTAGCTATTCTTGGATTTTTTATTGTTTTTTTCCCAATTGAATGCATTTTAAATTCTGGCGGACTTAATAATAATAATAATAATTCTGATATGTGGATAGTGCTATTTTTTGTTAATAAACGTATTGTCTAAAATAGAATTTCTGTCATTTCTGCAGGAACACTGATTTCTGATTAAGTTATTTATTGAGTTTTATTGAGTATTTTAGATCGTTTGCTGTAGCAGATAAACTTGACCGCGTACTGTAGAGAGAATCCATGGACGAATACATCAAGGCGGAAGAATCAACCGCGTCAGCTGATTTGAGCAAAGAGATCAACAAAACTTACGTTGTATCCACTACTGCAAAGTGCGGGGGTCAGAGGAATCCTACACACGCTAGCGGAAGACTGACCCTTCAAAGAAGAAAAACAGACAATAAAGACAGTGTGAAGATGGCCAGTGAAAACGCCGAAAACCATTTAGCAGAGTGCGAAAAAAGGCTAACGTTACAACGCAGGACGCGCACAGGTTCAGTAGACAAAAAAATCACCGATTCAAGCAAAGCAGCTGAAAAAAGCATGGCCCGTGGTCCTAACTCAAGTCACTCTAAAGTCCTCTTGGAGACAAATTGCAGACCACCGCAGGTTACACCAATTTTGCGTTCGGTTAGTCTGAAAGATACAGGGTTTAAAAGCACAGCAAAAGAAGGAATTAATAATATTAAAACACTTGGTAAAGGGATTGAAAAGCAGAAGTTGCTCACTGTGGGCAAAGTAAATGGCAAAAGAAGTGAGGACCAGAGTAAAATATTTTCAACACCTACTAAACAGACACCATTTGAGAATATTACTTTAAAGAAAGATATTTTTGAAAGATTGGCAACTCGGGAAATTCCAAAAATTGTGACTACAAAATCAGCTAACCTCGAAAGGCAAAAGACACCTGCACAGCTGAATGGAGGAAGGTTCAAGTCTGTGGCACATGGCTTAATTGCCTCACGTAACAATGGGGTTGTAAATCATGCCAGAAACATGATCGGAAGTTCACAGTCAACGCAAGTTAAAAAGGGCACGATTCTAACGAGCTCATGTCAGAACAGGGACCTGAGCACCACAGGTTGTGCGTCGATATCGAGCGACCACTTAACCCGAGAGAGTGGGTCAGTGAAGAAAGAATCCTACAGGATGGAAAACAGTGCTGTCACGGTAGCGGTGAGAGTGAGGCCATTCAACAGCAGGTAAATGACGAAATGTTTATGCAAGTATATTAAATGTAACAATAACAGAAGTTTCTTCAGTCAACGTATGCCAAGCCACCGCTAGGAATCCCAGGGCCTGTGACAGTATTGCACTGTATCACAATTGTGTCAGCCATTGCCCACCCCCATAGCCCTCTACAACCTTCCTGGTTGTCCCCCCAGCAAAGCCGTGCCTAAGCATATGAATTGTTACATATGAGGCATGTCTACATCTCTTCCGCTTCACAGTAAAGTTAATTATGTCTGCTTTGTATTTAAAATCAGAGAGAAGACCGAGAATGCCCGTCAGGTGGTCTTTGTAAATAACCAGGAGACCACCGTCCAGCACCCAGACTCCAAACAGAGCTTCTCCTTCTTCTATGACTTCTCATTCTGTTCTATTGATGAAACCAAATCGGATTTTGCGAGCCAACAGACAGTGTTTGAGAAGCTAGCGAGACCTCTTCTTGAAAGAGCGTTTGAAGGTTACAACACCTGCCTCTTTGCATATGGTCAGACTGGGTCTGGGAAATCGTATACGTAAGTGTGATGTAAATGTATCTCTCTCTCTCGCTCTCAATTATTATTTCATTAAATCCAGAAATCCAATGGTCATAGAACAATTCTGACCTGATCGCTATTGAATTTGTACACATTTCATTCTAATTTTTATAATGATGAACAAATCATTATGGTTTGCCGAGTAGTCCTAGTGAACAACATTTAAAGTTGCATTTATTAATGCTGGCTTTCATATATTTACCGTAATGTAAATGTTCCACTGATATGGTATGGTAATCGTTTTTAAAATCTTTTAAGTCTGTATTTTTCCAATTTATATTTGTCCCATATAGAATGATGGGTTTTGGTGAAGAGGCTGGGGTAACACCAAGATTCTGTGAGGAACTTTTTTCTAGAGTGACAAGCTCTGAGAATAAGCAAGTGAGTCTTTCACCCTGTTCCTACATTAATTTGAAATTTGATTTAGCGTAATTAGAGATATGAGTATTGATGCTGCCAAATACTTAACAGCTCAAAAGGTTCCTAGTAATTTAGAATTGGATAGTTTTTAATTTACTTGGAAGTGATTAATGTCATTAATTCCCTCTCTTTTTCAGATAACATGTCATCTTGAAATGAGCTATTTTGAAGTTTACAATGAAAAAATCCATGATTTGCTAGTGGTGAAAGATGAACAGAGTGAAAAAAAACTACCGGTGAGTAGTAAGAAAGGTTGTAGGCCGATGCCCCTCCCCAGCTGTTGTACCCTGTATCTGAATTGGTCCAGTAAAATATCCAGCTGTACAAGTGGAGGAACGTTGAAATTGTAAGCTGTGTAAGTTTGAGCCAAGCAACTAAATTGTTAATTGTTTAATTACCATTTTTGTGGAGAAAAACGGAACTATTAAAATAAACACTTGTCAATCATAATTGGGCCTTATAAGTTTAGAAAATATTTGATATTTTTTGTAATATGTAGTGTGGTTGATGTATTGTACTGTAGTCACACTGAACAATACAATTTTGAACCATTGTTCACAAACAAAATGCAAAAGTTTAATAAATATATGATATGATCATAATAAAAGACACATTCCTAACAGTCAGTAGCTATCTGGACAGGTTAATTGAAAATCATTTAATATGCTGGCAAGAATACTCACAGCCACGGCCAACCATATTAATAAAATGGTTATGGGATTTTCTTTGCTGTGTTCGGTCTTGTATATGCACGAACATTTGCTCACTTATACCTATGATTATATTCTTAAATGTGTCCACATATCTTATTTTTATGTGTTAAATTGCGTGGCATATTATTTGGTAAGACGGGACCCAAATAGTGTCATCATAGTATCGAAATGTTCAATACAACAGTACATCTAATGCTTAATAATTAATGTATTTGAATCTGAAGATGAAAAGAACCATTACTGTCAAGCCGTATTCATTGACGGTCCTCTCCTTTTAAGCTAAGGGTCAGAGAACATCCAGTCTTTGGGCCTTATGTTGCGGACCTGTCTACGTAAGTGCATTTCGTAATGTTATCTATTGTATGAAGTCATTTAGGTTTTAATGTACTTCAATGTCGAGGCAGCTTGAAGGACCTTGTGTAGTTTTTCGGATAATCGATATTCCCCATGTTCGAGGTTGATTCCAGGCATATTTGAAAGTGTTTTGTTTTCTCTGGCAGGAATGTGGTGAGCTCCTACTCTGATATCCTGGTAAGTTTATTTAGGAAAAGCAACAGTTGTGTTCCTTCCAAAGCATTTTGTTTTTCAGGGAATGGTAATTCATGCCCTATGATTCCTTCCACCAGGGTTGGCTTGAGCTAGGAAATAAACAGCGTGCCACTGCAGCCACCGGCATGAACGACAAGAGCTCCAGATCTCACTCTGTCTTCACCCTAGTCATGACTCAGACCAAGGTGAACCATCCTCTCCCCAATGTACAAACGCTCTAACCACTGCCTCTTATTTCACTGCTTACGATTGTCTCGTAGTTCAAAATTCTTTCAAATTAAGGGAATTTCTTTCCAGTGAAGTTGACGTGGTTGATAAAATTTTTTTGATTTTAGCATTTTGGCTAAGCTTGACGCATTGCGATTTAGTTTGCCGCGTAAGAGTGCAGAGAGTAGAGCACGTGGTGGATGAACTCTGAGTGAAGTGTGTTATAGCAGAATTGTTCGTGTTTTGTGCAGACGGAGTTTGTGGAGGATGAGGAGCACGACCACAGGATCATTAGCAGGATAAATTTGGTGGACCTAGCAGGAAGTGAACGCTGTTCCTCTGCCCAGACCAGCGGAGACCGACTCCGGGTATGGAGCCTCTACCAGTTAATGTCACCAACAGTCTAGGAATTTCAACATTTTTTGTTTAATCTGAATGACCAGGACTATTGATTAAAGTTTTTTGCCTAAAGAAAAGCTAAATTAACTTTTTTCTTCTCCCCTTAGGAAGGTGCAAGCATAAACAAGTCCTTGTTAACACTGGGGAAAGTCATATCTGCTCTGTCTGAACAATCCCAAATCCGGAAAAGAGTCTTTATCCCATACAGAGAGTCCGTCCTTACTTGGTATGAGAAATTTACCAAACTTCTACTGTTTAAGGAATCAGTCCTTCAGTTTTTAAAATGATCCATTTATGCGCAGATAATGTCTTTTTGCCCAATAATTGTTTCGATCCATTTGGAAGAGCATTAAGCTGATGTGATTGTGTTCAGGTTGCTAAAAGAGAGCCTGGGTGGGAATTCAAAGACGGCCATGATCGCCACACTCAGTCCCGCTGCCAGTAATGTGGAGGAGACCCTAAGCACCCTGCGGTATGCAAAACAGGCCCGCATGATCATCAATGTAGCTAAGGTCAATGAGGACACCAACGCCAAGCTCATCAGAGGTCGGTTCACTGTCTCTTAATTTCTTTCTTTCTAAATAAAATGCATACCCGTAGAATGTATTATTGTAAAAGAAGAGAGCTGCCCCAATGGCATTATACAAATTATAATGGAGAACTATGATTAATTTGCTACTGTACATGCCTTTGCAGAGCCTAATTAGCTTTAATTTTTTGTTTAGTTTTTTTTTCCCTTTAGAAGTTCTTAATATATCTTAATGCAATGTTTGTATTTTTTTTTTTTAGAGCTGAAAGCTGAGGTTGACAAATTGAGGGCAGCTCAGATGAGCTCTCAGGGCATTGAACCTGAGAAAATGAGATTGTTTCATCAGGAGATTGCTGCTCTCAAAACACAGTTAACACAACAGGAGAGGGAAATGGCTGAAGCTCACAGGTAATAATTTAGCGCCTATATTTTGTTTGTTTGTATACAGCACACAATGATAGAAACAAGATTGGGAACCTGGACCTGGGCCATTGTTTTGGATTTCAATGCATTTGGTTTTTGTTTCCGTTTAAAGAACATGGAAAGACAAGCTGGAAAAAGCTGAAAAACGAAAGCGGGAAGAAACCAAAGAATTACAGGTAACTGGAATTCTTATCACATTTAACAATGGGAAGCTTAATGTTTCCGAATATTTATTCATCTTTTTTCTCTCCCTCCTCATCTTGCAAAAACAGAAAGCTGGTATCACATTTAAAGTTGACAACCGACTTCCTAACCTCGTCAACCTGAACGAGGATCCTCAGCTGTCAGAAATGCTGCTGTACATGATAAAGGAGGGACAGACCAAAGTGGGGAAGCATAGGTCTGAGTCCGCCCATGATATCCAGCTCTCTGGAGCCCTCATTGCTGATGAGCACTGGTGAGTCATTTCAGTGCCTGAGAGTTTGTCTATCACAGGGGGTTCCAAACGTTTCCATGCCAAGGCCCCCCAGATAGGAGATCCCTGTCCAGAAGCTTATGCTGTCTTTAAAAACCCATTGACAGTACTACGGCAAATGTAAAACAACAAAAAAAGTTACCGTAATTTTCGGACTATAAGCCGCTACTTTTTTCACACGCTTTGAACACTGCGGCTTAAACAAAATGTGGCTAATTTATGGATTTTTACGAGCTTCACGCCGCCAAAACATTTAGCCTCGTTACATCGGACCAATGAAATTACCGAACAGGTCACAGTGGACCAATGAAACTGTTCGAATTAAATCCAACACACTCACACTAAATTCTTCAGATCAGTCATTTTGCGCTTCATGCACACACCCTCATGGAAAACACCTGAAGAAATGCATATGATGCAGCTTTCAAGTTAAAGGCGATCGATCTGGCTGTCGAAAAAGGAAATGTAGCTGCTGTAAAACTGTATTTTAAATTTTTTTTAACCAGCCGTGTTACAGGCACTGTTCGGAAAAAAGCATTTACGTTACGTATTAAAAGCTAAAAAAATCTTTCTGTGTAACATCTTTGTGTAAATATTTCATGTTACAACGTGGACACCTGCGGCTTATAGATAAGTGCGGCCTATATATGTACAAAACATTTTTCTTTTTAAAGTTAGTGGGTGCGGCTTATATTCGGGTGTGCTCGATAGTCTGGAAATCACGGTACTTTTATTAATGCTGTAATTAAATTGGTATTTCAGAACTTAAATCATTTCATTAGATTAAATATTTCTGTTTTCCATTGTAAGCAATTTTTTATTTTTTATTTCCAATTTGAGGCCCCCCTGGCACCCCCTGGTGCAAACCACTGGTCTGTCATATTAACATTGAGCATGTTAATTTAGTTTTTCTGCAACTTTCTCGTTGTTTTGAATCAGTTAAAAAATCTCATTGCATTAAGGAAATTAGCTTGAAATTGGCGCATTTCAGCATTGCTGTGAAAAAGTTTGTTTTTTCAAACACTTTGCCGTCTCTCTTTGTTACAAACTAGTACTTGATTCAACCGATACAATCTGTGCTTTAAAGTAAGGTTGATTTTATGTACTTATGATTCTGAGTTATTATTTTTTGGTTGACCGAAAACAGGCTGAAAAATCTCATTTTAATTTTCTTCTAGTGTCATTTCTAATGTAAGCGGTACAGTCAGCCTCACTCCAATTAAGGATGCAAAAACGTTTGTGAATGGGAGCCTGGTATCAGAGTCTACAGTGTTGCACCATGTGAGTGTTTTTCACTTGTTAGAGCTGTGTGTGGCTTTCCTACATCAAGACTGGTGATGACACTCTAATGTTGGGTCTTCGGTGTTTCTGCTCTTTTCAGGGTGACCGGGTGATCCTCGGGGGGGACCACTATTTTAGGTTCAACCACCCGGTTGAGGTACAGAGTGGAAAGCGTGTTTCGTGCTGGAGTGGGCCAGGTGATGGACAGAAGGATTTTGAATTTGCCAAAAATGAGCTGCTGGCATCACAAAGGGCGCAGTGAGTGGGAAAACTAATTAATCCTGATTTATCTGTGATGGTTAAATAGCCAAGAGCACAGATTGTTCAAAGACACTCAGCATGACTTGGAGAACTTGCATACATTACAGTGAGATTTCTCTATCTTTTTTTGTTGAATAAAGTGCTGTAAACAAGACTTTAATGAAATTGACATAGATTTGTTCATTGCATTAAAATCTTCTTTGCAGCACTTTGTTGACAAATCATTTGTAAAAATGCACCATAACAAATATAAATTTGAATTGTGTACAGTAGATACAATTTCAAGAGTAAGAAATATTTATCTGTCACTGATCAGATTGCGTGGTAGTTTTAACTCAATACTGCACATTAACACACACTGCACAATTTGTTAGTTGAACACCAACTTATTTTCAGGCTGGAGGCAGAGATCGAGGAAGCCCGTTTGAAGGCCAAAGAAGAAATGATGCAAGGAATCCAAGTTGCCAAAGAGATGGCCCAGAAGGAGTTATCGAATCAGAAGATGCTGTACGAAAACAAAATCAAAGCTCTTGTCCGAGAACTGGTATGTAAAAACAAATAAAAAAAGGATGTTCATATCACCTATTGCTTTGCTGATTAAACTTCCAGCTTGTCTTACTTCTTTATCTACCTGCCATTTTCCACAGGAGGAGGAAAGCCAAAGGAAAAAGTGCCAGGAGCTTGATAATCAGAGGGTTGCCAGCCAAATGGAGGAGCTCCAGACTGCTAAAATCTTGCTCGAACAGGAGGTGCAAATGAACAAGAAACGGCTACACATGGAGGCTCAAGCCACCAGACAGGTACTGGGTAATGAAACGAGCAGCATGGAAATTGGCACGGAAATAAAGAGATTCAATGGCAACTGGGAACAAATACCTTGGAAAGAATCGTTTGAATGACCTGCAGATGTTTCTGATCCTTTTGAATGGGAGGACTGTTGACTTAAACTCCTTTCAAATAAATGAATGGATTATTTTGCGTTACTGCTTACATGGCGTTTTTTAAGCAAATACATTTTGAAGACTATGGGGCCAGTTATGATGATGGGTCTGACGGCTTTTCGGAAGCCACTGTCAAAGCGGTCTGTCTACACTAGTAAATATGAAAATGATTACTTTACCAGTCAGGACATGACAAACATGAACATGTAGTTGGCGTTAGTGCGTAGACAACGCATTTCTTTTATTGCAAATCAAACTTCCTTCCCCAGCTTCCTAACTTTTCTGAATTATTACTGTATAACTTAATGTGTATTTGCAGCAAAGTCAGGATCTTACCATTTTATGGCTCTTGTGGAAATTATCTGTATGTATCTGATAAGTGTGCCTTAGTTTTCTATCAGCAAGTGAGTCTCTGGTTGGAGAAAGTGCCTCCTTGGCCACTTTAGTTTTAATGTACAGGGATAAATACTTGCAAATTCTAAAAGCAATGGAATTAATTTAGTGTCAAATGTTATATAAATAATGAAAGATGCTTTTTACTAACACTAAAATTATGTATTTTTGATCTAATGTTTCTGGAACAAATTGACAGATTTTGCAGTACTAAAACTTTCCTTGCTTCTCAGTGTTTAATTAAAATGTGTGTAACATTTGTTTTGTATATGTGTATAATGCAGGCCATGGTAGACCACGACATACGGCATGCTAAATTTATCGAAGCCTTGGAAGCAGAGAAAAGGAAAATTGCTGAAGATCTTGATGAGATACAGAAACGCCGTGGTCAAAAAGCAAATCAAGTCAGCAAAGATTGTAAGTTATCATTGTGCTTTTCCTCAAAAGTCTTAAGAAAATGTAATTAAAAACGGTATTGTTGTAATCCAAGTTTAGGACCTTTTTGTTTGAACTTTTGTTTGTATCTTCTATTACGTGAACTATACTACTCACAAACATCTATTTTGTGAACTATAGTCATTATTACAAACTGTAAATTAAATCTCTTAACATTCTAATAGCTCAGCCACAATGGGATGCCATGAAGCTGTCGGTGATGATTGAGGAGGCGAACACGATCAGTAGAAAACTGAGGAAAAGCACAGTATTCAGCAGGTTTGTCTGATTTAAAAAATGTTTGAGGCTAAAAGACGATTAACTAAACTTTCTTTTCCCATTCTGAGTGTAGTGTAGTCAAACACTGTAATGCATGTTTGGGCAAAGACTAAACGTGACTGAAAGTGCTTGTAACAAGCAACAACAACAAAAAACATCGTAGCTCTCATCCGTCAGGCACGAGCCATCTGACAAAGAGGGTACAGGTGGACAGAGGGAGCTTCAGATTCATGTTCAGAACACCAAGCTGGGCATCGCTACCTTCTGGAGTCTAGAGAAGTTCCAGAGCAACCTGGCGGCCATGAGGGAACTCGAAAAGGTATCCTCCCACCACAGTTTAGGGGTAGCCAATGTGGATCAGCTAAACCACAGTCAAGAATATTTTCAAGACTAATATCTATATGTATGTATTTATTTTTCCTATTGACTTTTGTTTATTTTTATATTTAAAAAAACAAAACAAGAAATACCTTATTTTGGGCATTCAGAATCTCTTCATTATACTCTACATTATTAACTGAAAACCTTGTTTAACATTTTTTCCACCCAAACACATTGGATGTAAACAATGATTGAATCTGCCTGGTTATACCAGCTTGCCAGTGTTATTACTTAAAAGTCCTTACTAAAAATGCATTCCTGGATGCAATACTAATGAATTTTTCCCTCAGGGGGATTGTACTGCCAAAGATGACGATGTCTTTTATGACCCAAATGATGAGTGGGAACAAGATATTTCAGCTTCTGTACCTGCTTCATCATTTTCACGCAGGAGGTAAATAATTTTGTCCCCCTTCAATGTATTCCATCTCACTCATGTTTCCTTTCTGACATTTTCTACCTATCCACTGAAACTGAAATCAGAAAATGTGAATTTAGTTTAATCTAGTGAAATAAGAGGACCGTTAAGACCTGCCCCAGTAATATCTTAGCATTTCTTTGAAACAAGGTTTGAAATACCGTACCATGATTTTTCTAATTCATACCAAATGAAGCCATTTTCTTAACGCTCTTCTTCCACTTGTTTCCTTTACTCTGGCTAATTGCCTGTTGGGATATCTTTCTCCTGTGAATTCATCAGATGTGTTAAATGTCCGTGTGAGCTGCATGCCACTCTGCCAGGCTATGCCTTGGTTTTATTGGATGGAGGACAACTCTGGTCTTAAAATAGGAGAGAACAGAAGCTGTGTTCTCAGACCCCTTCATTTTCCAATATCAATATCAAAGTTATTGTAGGATTTGCTTGCAACGCTGGGACTCTTGCTAATGTTTCCCCTGCTTTTATTTTGTTTTAATTTTTTATCCAGGAGTAGAAGTCTGTTAAAGAGCAAGAGGATTTCTGGACGCTTGTACGAAATACGAGTCCACCCCATTCAGTCGCTTCACAGCACCTCCTCACAGCACTCTGGTAACGTATTAAATCACTGTCCTCTGTGCTGACACCAGTGACTCATTTCAGCAGACAAAGGCCATCATAAAATCCCCCTCCATTCTCTCGGTTGCTGTAGTGACGCTTGTTCGATTGCCATCCATCAGGCCCGAGAGGCTAGAAGGTTTCTCTAATACAAGGAGGAAGAAAACTTAAGGCACTGTTTAGATACATTATTAACTTCAGATTTACCTAACCTATTAGCGGGAGAATAAATTTCACCTGGGCTGCAAAATCCATTGTTACAGTTTATGAATTAGTCTGTGCAGGTAGCTGTTTAAGCCTTAAACTTTATCTTTTTTATGCGGGAGAAAAATCACACCATTAACTAATTTTTCATGATTGATCAGCAGTACTTGCAGCTTTTTCACTTCACTGCAGCCTCCCTTTCTCTTTGTAGGTCTGATTGGTACGAGCAAGCCCCCGTCCCTGCAGGCCAATGCTCCAGACTCTGCCCTACCTGGCATCTGTAAAGACCTGATCTGCTCTGCAATGGACAGACTCCGTCAGTGCCAAGGAGCCCAGGAAAGCATGGCCGACCATCTAGTCTCTGACCTCCTGACCATCCACGCGGCAGTTGTGTCCATCTCCGGCCTTTACGAACGTCTTGATGATGACGGTCAAGAGAACTGTAAGCCCTGTTGGTCTTCAAGCCATCTTTGAATTGCCTTATTGGTCTCCATTAGCTTGTAATGAGGTCTTGCATTGCTGGTACATCTAGAATAATGCTTTTAAAAAAATATTTTATCATAGAAAAGAAATGTGGCTGTGATTACTCTTTGAAGTAGTTTATTAACTGAAAGATGACGTTGGGAGATTAGCTTAGGGTTAGCTTTTATACTCATGATAATTGGGTTTCCTAGTTTTGTCTGTTATAATTTAGTGGTAGAACAGCATAAAGTTAATTTTAAAAAATGGACAATGTTTCAAATGTTTAGCAGTCCTGGCAGCCTGTTGGAAGAAAGCATCGGTTTTAAAATAATTTCCCACGCCAAGTCTAGTTTATGCTCATCATCGTAACCTGATGAACACCTGATTCAACCAGACCCCAAACACTTTATTCAGAGTATTTTACATTTGCATTCAAACAAGAATTTAAGCAGTTCCCTTTTAAAAAGCATGAAAACAGCATATTGGGAATATTAACTTGATATTCAACTAATTTGGAGTTTTGCGTGTACGTAAATGTAGTCCGTAATCGAGTTTCTATTGCTCCATGTGTCCAAAAGTGTTTGTCTGCAGTAAGGAAGCTCAGACCCAACTTGTGAAGGCTACGTCAGCCATTGAGAGGGCTGCGTTCGTCACTGCTCTGTGGATATTTGACACCAAAGGCTGCAGCTCCGTCTTTCATGCTACAGAGGAGCTCAAGACTGAAGTCAAGAAGATGGGGGGCTACTTTCAACTTCTCATTCAGGTACATTCTCCGTGCTTGAGTCTCCAGTTGTTTTTTGGACCTTTTAAACGTGGTGTACGTAATATACTTGGTTCTAAAAACAAAACCTGCCAATCACCATAAGCAATTTACGAAGCTGACTAAGGCAGCTTGTCGAACATAGAAGGGGGGGTCAATCGCACGGATACATTAAAGCACAGGGGCCCAAAAACCCATCTCTCCTACTAGAAAAGTTTCTTTTGACTCCCAATTATAAGGTGATTTTCACCTGAATGTATGCATCATTATGATGTTGTATGTACGTATGATACATGTTTTGGGATGCAATATTTTGTTGTGAACCTGAATTTACAGAAATGCAGTATTTACAGTATTGCAATGGCTCTTATAATGCAAAAAATGTCTTGCATATAAAGTAAAACTTTTGTTTCATGTTAGGGCTGTGATGCAGAAATTACATCTATGGTATCGGAGGCTAACAGCAAGACCCGCAGGAGCCTGGACACAACGCTAAGACTCATCAGCCACCTTTCAGCTGTGACGGGAACTAAACTCCAGCTCACAGAAATGGGCTCGGAAGCTGTCAGTGAGGTGAAATGGGAGTCTTAAACTTTTGGTTTTCTTCTTAGCAATCGCCAACAACTTACTAACTGCTTTTCCCCAGTAATGAATGCATTACACTTAATTTTATTTGTCCGTCTAACTTTATTTTTACAGTTTGTATTTGTTTTTCAGCACTCTGTAGAGGTTTCTCTCTTCAAAGGAAGCTGCAAAGGTGTGTCCACCCTTCTGCAGGAGGGCCTTAGACAGGCCGAAGAGATGCAGAGACTGGTTCAACTCACCGCCCCAGGAACACAGGTGCTTCATCAGTTCTGTCTTAAGGACAGTTTTTACTCTCAGGACTGTCAAAAATACAGCAGTTTTTAGATGGCATTTTTTTTTTAAAAATTCTTTTCGGAAACGCTGATCAAGAACTGGAACATGAGGATAGCTGGAATTTTGGTCAAAAGGATAGACTACATAGAATAGATGGCCATATAATTGCTTATTGCATTTAATAAAATGTTAATGCACCGGAAATTGACCTGGGGCATTTAAAAGCAATTTATCTCATTTACTTGAGAATTAGTTTTTTTTTTGTTTTTTATTTTCAACTGCTTCCATTCAAGTTAAATTCAGAAAAGCAAAACTGGATATCCAGTCTTTAAAAGCATCTAAATATTTGTTTTGAAAACACTTAGGATGCCCATATATATTGCTTTCAGATTTTGCAGAACCTAAAGAAGATCATTTTAGACGTCGTCTCTTCCCTTCAGAGCTATCTGTCTTGCAAAATAACAGTAAGTAGAACAGATTCTCAGTTTGCTGGAGGACACAAGAGTAATGGCTCATTCCAACAGCAACAATACAGCAAATGACCGGTATAAAGGTATTGAAATGTTGCATTTATTGTCCGTAAAATAAAATGCTCTTTTTAGTCTTATCGCTATGGTCTTGCGTTTATATAATAAATGCGTTGAACAAAGGGCTATCAGTTTGCCTTATGTGGTTGTTGGTGTTATCTTCTCTGCACAAACTCACACTCTTTGTTAGCATTGAAGGTTTATGTGCTTGGTGGCAGAGAAGAACGGACTCATTTGTCTCCTCAATATCGCTTGACAAAGCTAATCTTAATAGGAGATTTTTACCATGATGAATGACCTATTGCTTACACTGGGATAGAATTTATTGCTCTTTCTGCGATTTTATTTTTAAGGATGTTATTTATTTATTTAGTGATGTCACTGGTTCACCTGGCACGGCTTTTCTCCAAATTTAAGCTTGCAAAACTCTCCATTTATTTAAATTGATTTTTTTCTTTCTTCCATCAGAGGAATACAACTTCAGAGGAAGATGAACCCACTGATCCATCAGATTTGTGTTCAATGAGAAATACAGCTGCTCATCTTTTCCAGCTTAACCAGGCAGCCAGAAAACTTCACTCTACTCTCATACAGACACTGACAGGTAAAACAAATAATAAAAATGTTACAGTGCCAATTCTATATTTTATAAGTTTGCTATGTAAGTTGTTAGATTTAAAATTTGACTATTACCATTTTATACATTTTTATATTGGAGCTAAAATGAACTCCTGCTGTTCTTGCAGATAACGAGACCAATTTCAGCAATCTGAGAGAAGCGATATGTTCATCGTCCAAAAGCATTAATGATGCCATCAATGGGCTCCCTAGAGAGAAGGAAACCATTTCTGCTGCTGAAACTCAGTTCTCCTGTATGAGAAGTGACCAGCGGGCGAGAGATGCTGTTCATTCTGATCTGCAGTCTCTCTTAGCAGCATATGATCAGATGTGTTCTGAAAGGAATGAGTTGTCTGGCGAAGAGAGTAATGTTGGGAAGTCTGCTGAGGGAGGGCCCCCTGGCAATGAAGACGTTTCGGTACCGAGCCAAGACTGGAGAAACAGAATGGTTTCTAAAATGGAATACGCCCTTTCGTCAGAGGCCAGAACTTGTCTTGATGATGTACAGTGGGTGTAACCCACTACGGTTTTTTTTAAAATTTTTATTAAACCTAAAATCCTTTTGCTGTTTCACTGCTTATGTCAACAAATATGTAGCCTGTGAGAGACGTTTTTAAGCTTGCTCTATAATATAAATTTGGACATGCAGGGAATATTTGGTAGAGTTAAAAATATGCAATTTTGTTTTTAATCTATTGTGAAGTACTTTCGAATTGCACTATGGTAACTACATTGATACATATGTAGCAAAAGATTATATAAGTTGTAGTACATTTTATGATGATGCAAATGTGGTATAAGAAAAATAACAATAGTGAACGGTAAAATTTTAATTATTTGTATGGTTACGTTAAATGTTGTATTTGAGGACCGAATGTATTCAGTCATTTTACTTAGATATGCTCTTTTTACTCTTCCTTTTTAAACGAATTCGTCCCGGCAATGGTTTTTTGGTCAGTAAGACCTTTGCACGAACTGCACTGTTGTACAAAATGTCTACTATTATGACCGATAATGTCACTCAGTTGGAAAACTATTTATCAAAAAATCATGCCAATTTTTACTGAATGAATAAAATAACTATGCACGTTTCTCAAAAGGCTTGTATTTATTTTTTACCTGACTAAAGGTCGCGATGAGTACAAATTGTGGTATTTAACCACGAAAGAAAATACGTTTCTGGCCTGTAGTTCAATAATTCGATTATGTTTATGTTTATATTTTGAACAAACTTTTTCAAGAAGAATAAAAAAGTAAGTCCGTAGTGTTTGTCTGCCTCTCTCTCTCTCTCTCTCTCTCTCTCTCTCTCTCTCTCTGGCGCGGGCTCTCAACCATTGTCATATCATTTAGGAATTAGCTCGGACAGCAAGAACCATCGAGAGTAGACTACGCTATAAAATCCAAACAACTTGTCGCTGTTCTTCATGGAAAACCATTACAGCTGTGTACGGAGCATGAGCATGTTTACGTCGACGTGACCCTTAAAAAGTACTCAAACTTTGTAAATCGGCTTGTAATATCAAAAACCAAGGTAGTGCATGTTTTCATTGGTTAGTTTTACTATATTTGCGTACTAGTGGTAAAATACGTCTTCAATTTAACTTTTATTTTACAGGAAAATGCAATGGTTAAAAATTTTCCTAAACCTTGTAAGTATACCGTCCCCCCCGTCTCCCCAAGTCAGTCAGGACATTTACAAACATGTATTGACTTTACTCTCTTGTGACTAAAAGTTGAAAGACAAAATACTTTTTTTACAGGTTTGGTTTCTTCATTGTACTGCTAAAGGTAAGGTAATATCATGACGATTTTATCAGTTTGGTGTATGTGTGTGTCTTAGTACATGTAATGTATAATAATATCGTTGATGTACTATCAAGCTCTGAAATATGTATTGGAAAAACAATGCCATTTATCACGTATTATGGAACATGGCAGAATAATTTGGTTTATTAGCCTACTATTACATTTTAAGTAATGGCGTCAACAAGATATAAAACATATGTTTAAGAAACGTAAAACTAAACTGAATTACCATGATTGGTTTATGGAATGTTTCAGAGACTTCTAAATTACGCCATTTAAACCATTGTAAATCATTAAGGGTTTTTGACGGCAGTTTTTTTGTGTGTGTTTGTCACTGAGTAGTAAATTGTTTTAATTTTTCTTTCAATAGTATCACGACTGACATTTCATAGCAAACCCCTAGGAAAACATGAGAGAACTTTCTACGAATATGTGCCTACTCGGTTAGAGTGGCACGAAGCGCGTCAAATCTGTCAGGAAAAGTTTGGTGTCCTGGCTGTTGTGTTAACGGTTTCTGAGAAAAGGGAGCTGACCAGCTTATTACAGTCGTTAAATGTAACGGAGCCAGTCTGGATAGAAAGGAAACCCGTGATTACTGAAATAAATGGTGAGTTCGGCGGGCAGATCAAACCACGGTCTTTGTATTTACAATTACATTCATGTAGAAATACATAATAATAAAATGACGATGCCTGCAAACGAAACCCCTTTTCTCTAGTTAAATGTAACGGATGTCCAGAAATAAAACTACAGTTTAATGTTGTCTAGCTTAGATTAGTGTGTGTGTGTGTGTGTGTTTATCCTGGGTTTTACCGATAATTTCCCAAACTTCTCATTTGTAAAGGTGCCCTTATGACTTTCACTTTGGAATTCTCGGGCAGAAGTGACAGGAAGCGAGCACGCCTCCTGCGACGGTTCTCCAACATGAATTCTGTGACAGTTTGTGCTCATGTTCAGTTTGATGCAAACTGCTATGGATTTTCCACCCTGTTCTCTTATTCCATGCCGTCATTTGTTAATGAGTTCCAGCTTCGAGCCCGAGTAATTCAAGGGGGACACATTCAGCTCGCTTTGCTAATACACGGAAATCATGGACCTTATTTAAAGGCTTTTGAAAATGATGGCCTCTGGCATTTTGTTTGTGTGAGCTGGACAAGAAATGAGGGCAAGTGGACCATCCTTGCCGATGGTTTAGTTGTAGGCTTTGGTGACAAGCTTTACGTCTCTGCCGACATTGGTGGCGATGGCATGTTCATAATAGGTCAGGATCAGGACACGTTTGGCAGTTCTTTCAAGAGTGACGAATCCTTCTCAGGAAATATTACACAGCTTCACATTTGGGACCGGGTGTTGAAAAACTATGAAATCTACTCCATGGAAAAAAATTGCACCGCAACTTCCAATGGATTGGTTTTTAAATGGAACTCCTCAGAACTTGAAATTGAGCCATCTCTGAAGAGACACTGGGGAACCTCCCCATGTCCAGGTAATTGTTGCCTGCTTGTTAATTGACCTGGTCTATTTTGCATTTGCTTGTATGGTTGTTATTTTGTGCCTCAGTAAGCAAGGAGTTTGGAAACTTTCCAATCATAACGAATCAGGGAGAAGCATGTAATGGCATATGTATTGGTTTGTTGGCAAATGTAAGTTTGGTTTTCTTGCAAATGTATGGGTTTACCGTCTTAAACATAGGTTCATCTGCATATATTTGGGTTTGATAACATTGATTTGTTTGAGTGTATATTTATTTGTTAGCATTTGCATTTGTTTGTTTCTGTGTTGGCTCGCTTTTGTAGTATCAGTTTATTGTTGTATACTGACTAGCAAACAGATACATTTGACTGTTAGTATATTGGTTTATTGGTACATACAGCGGGTGAAATAAGTATTGAACACGTCACCATTTTTCTCAGTAAATATATTTCCAAAGGTGCTATTGAC
>JAOYSI010066000.1:0-23015 GCA_025775065.1 Hiodon alosoides | reverse complement strand
TGGAGGAAACCAGGCACCGCTCATCACCTGGCCAATACCATCCCTACAGTGAAGCATGGTGGTGGCAGCATCATGCTGTGGGGATGTTTTTCAGCGACAGGAACTAGGAGACTACTCAGGATTGAGGGAAAGATGAATGCAGAAATGTACAGAGACATCCTTGATGAAAACCAGCCCCAGAGCGCTCTGGACCTCATATTGGGGCAAAGGTTCATCTTCCAACAGGACAACAACCCTAAGCATACAGCTAAGATAACAAAGGAGTTGCTACGGGACAACTCTGTGAATGTCCTTGAGTGGCCCAGCCAGAGCCCAGACTTGAACCCGATTGAACATCTCTGGAGAGATCTGAAAATGGCTGTGCACCGACGCTCCCCATTCAACCTGATGGAGCTTGAGATGTCCTGCAAAGAAGAATGGGAGAAACTGCCCAACAATAGGTGTGCCAAGCTTATAGCATCATACTCAAAAAGAGTTGAGGCTGTAATTGTTGCCAAAGGTGCTTCAACAAAGTATTGAGCAAAGACTGTGAATACTTATGAATGTTTTTAATTTTTAATTTTAATTAATATTTGAAGATTTCCAACAAACTTCTTTCACGTTGTCATTGTGGGGTATTGTTTGTAGAATTTTGAGGAAAATAATGAATTTAATCAATTTTGGAATAAGGCTGTAACATAACAAAATGTGGAAAAAGTGAAGCGCTGTGAATACTTTCCGGATGCACTGTATGTAGACTATCTTAGCCATTTATGACCTTTAAAAAAACCTGCTGTTTTGCCTCAAATTTACATTTCCTTCATTGCATGCTACAGCAGCCTACTAAAAACATTTTCTCCCTGCTACGTTTACTAATATTCAATTAAAATAATAATGATGATAAAAACATTTTTCCACTGCTGCTCTTCAGTTAATGTTTAGGTTTTGTTTTAACAATACAATAGGGAATTTGTTTGGGAAAGACTGTCCAGCCTTTTGCTGATTGCCAACGGTCCTCAGTTGGAGGCAATGGTTTCAATCAGCCACCATATAAGAGGCTGCTGGTTTATTTAGTCAGGACCTGTACCTGAGGGGAAAGCATCATGCTTCGCTGGATCATATCCAGCTTTATCAACACTTTATGGCCATGGGATCTTCTTTACTGACACAAGAGGAATGTACTGGACTTTGATTGTCCAGGTGTGACATTAATCACAGGTCGAAATTCATAAAAATTTGCAATCCTGCCCAGTAACTGACAGACCCATATAAGGACAGGATTTATTAATGACTGAGTGGTTTGCCATCAGATTTGTGTTTTAACTAAATATTATTATGATTCTTCAAAATCACTACTGCTTTATTAAGAAACTTTCTCATTCCCAACTCCTGGGCTCTTGGCTGGTGAGTTCTGTCTCACTCTTTTTATGTGTGTAAGCTGAGTTAACACTTCTGTGTAACATAAATTGTTCATAATAATCAGTTGTGTCTGACTGTTTCAGATACATGTTATTTTATCATAATTATTACCTAGTGCTTTAACTAGACGACCTTATGCAAAAGAGCTGACAAAAAAATAAAAATAAATAATAACTAAACATACTCTATATGGACAAAAGTACTGGGACACCTATTCATTACACCTACAGGAGCTTTTATGGCATCCCATTCTAAATCCCATAGGCATTAATATCGAGTTGGTCCCCCCTTTGCAGATATAACAGCTTTCACTCTTCTGGGAAGGCTTTCTACAAGATTTTGGAGTCTGTCTGTTTTTGCCCATTCTTCCAGAAGAGCATTTGTAAGGTCAGACACTGATGTTGGACGAGAGGGCCTGGCTCACAATCTCCGTTCTAATTCATCCCAAAGGTGTTCGATAGGGTTGAGGTCAGGGCTCTGTGACTGTGATGACATAAAGCTCCTGTAGGTGTAATGTGTAGGTGTCCCAATACTTTTGTCCATATAGTGTACCACATATGCAATGACACGAGTGACATATCAAATATATTTTGATAAAACATTAGTTAACGGGGCGAACTGTATAACAGTATCTATTTGATTCAGTACAATATGCTCAGTGGTGCGGCGAAATAACAAACAAGCCTTTGAAAGCTGAGTGGAATTAGGTCAGATGGCATCTTCAGAGCCACAGGGCACATGATCCTACATATGAACATATTCATTACATATGTAGCCCATTACTGTGAAGTTCAAGTAAAAAATCTTGACATTCAGGGATTGAGTTATATTTAAGGGCTACCATTAAGGAAAGGGGCATGTTGAAAACAAAATAAATTAAAGTGACAAGAAGATTATTTAACACTTGTGGTGTAGTTTTACCACAGCGCATTGTTTTGGAAAACCTGATAAGAATGAAACCCTACTGTGGCGTGGCCCTATTATGGTTCATCCAATATTCCTAGAGAGAGGACTTCAGTTACAACTCAGTATAAGTGTCATATACTGCTTTACTTTACACAAAATAAGGAAACTCTTTCTTGTAAAAAAAAATGTATGTTTGTTTACTCCAATAGTTAAAATTATTCCAATACTAGTGGATGCTTGATACTTACCTTACTGTGTTTGACCAGTTGTTGGGGCAAGGCGTCACTTAGAATCTGATCTTCGGAGCTCTCTGTCGAATACTGACAGAATAAAGTTGAGGATTGGACGGCATTGGACAACGATTGCTTCTCATGAATCACATGATTGGACAGTGCAGTAGCTACCACACCCCGGTATGGCCCCACTTGGCCGTTCATTGTAAGCTCCATAGCAGGGACATTATACATGTTGTAATCGGAAACTACATTAGTCTGAGCAAGGGATTCCACGCCCAACCCTACATGGCCATTGTGGAAGCTAGGCCCAACAGACTCCGCTTCTGCCTGGTTTTGAAGCAAAGCCGGGCCCCTGTAGCCATAACCCTGCCACTGCTGGTTGGTATCTATGGACTGCTGGCCATGGGAATTACAAACCCCATTGAGCGATGTGCTGCTGCTGGTGCCCCCTTGCTTCACATTTGACTGAGACTGGAGTTGAATGAGTAGCTGGCCCGGCTGCCACTGCAGCTGCTGGTGCTTGTGGCGGTGGTTCCAGCTCAGACCCAGCTCTGAGGCTTTGCTACTAAACAGCATTTCCTGGTAGTGACAGTGGCTGTCCGGACCATCCTGGATACCCACATCCACCTGCATATGTGGGTTTGTACGGAAGCTATTGTGGGTATGCAGCAGCGATTCCCAGAGTGGCACTGACAAGGCCTTGGCATTATTGTGCAGGTCTAAAGCCTGTAATTCTTGCGGCAGTGCTTGCTGGTCCCAGACTTTGCCCTCAACTGGCCGCATGCTCAGATGCTGCTGCATTTTCTGTGAAAGCTGCACAATAGGTGGATGTATCTGTGGCCTGCGGGGAAGACAATCTGTGGTTGTTGATGAAGATGAAGGGGTAGGGCAGTTACGCGGAGCTGTGGTTTCAGGCTGGGAGGGGCGTGATGACAGACAGGGCATTAGGCTATCTTCACTGACACTGTCTTTCTCAGTCCTGCTCTCCAGGGAGTCATGGATGTAGGAGAGGATTTCGTTGTTAGTCAGCAAGTCGTTGAGGGAGGGGATGTAGTCTGGGTCCATCTCCACCTGGATCATGCGCTCATCCAACAGCAGGAGCTCCAGGTCCTCTGCATTAAGACCCAGGTTCTCTAGGGCACTAAACAGCTCGCTGTTGGAGCAACTTTCTCCGCTCTCCAGTGAGAGGTAGTCGAGTGTGGATAAGAGCGGGTCAAAACTCAAAAGTTCAGATTTTGTATCTGGGACATCGCTTTGGGCTGCACTCCAGCTCTTATCTGCTGCTGGTGCAGAAATCCCGCTGGTCTCACCTTGTTCGTCCAACAGACTGCTGTGAAAGGACAGCTTTGGCTCCAGGGCAGGCTGGGAGTCGTAGACAGACTCATTCTGCCTCATTAAGGCCCCCAGTAAAGAGCTGGGATCCAAGATGTCCTTTGAGTCTGGGTCTGTCTTGCCCTTTTTGGACTTGCTGCTCTTGCCTTTGTCCTGCAATCCATCAGCGATGGGATGGCTAGTCTGGTAGAGCATAGCTTCTCCTGTGGCATATGTGAAAGGGAGGTGCATAGAGCGCTTCTGTAAGTGTTCCCCTCCTTCCTCCTCTCTAGCAGTAGGAAACAAACAGCTTTTATCAACACATCATCAAAGATTGGAACAAAGACAAATATATAACAACTAGCAATATAATCATGTCGGTCAATTTTTTCATGCATGTCGACCAGTTTGAAATTTGTTTGCCGCACTTACACAAGGGGCCTCTGGGTAGCAATGATGTAGTCAGGTCTGCCATTCTTATACACCAGCCTGGCATTGGCCTGGACCCACTTCCAGCGGTTGTCCTTGGTAAGGAGCCTGAACACCGTCAGCCCACTCTCTCCTGTCTTAATCACTGCAATCATTCAATAAATAATAGTTTGTAATGATGATCCAACATTTATAGAATTTATAGAATAATCATTAACAAGTGAGTTGATTTAGTGGTCAGACTGCATTTCTGTTGACACACTATTGGTGAAAAGTGGCAGATATTAGAAAGATGTCTGCTTTCTGGTAAAAAAAAAGTTACTGTATATCACATTTTCGATTAATTGTCCTGATGAATATCTATAAAAATAACACATTTACCAAGAAAACACAGTGGTAATATAGTAGAGATTGTGCATTCAGCCCAGCCCCAGTTTTCTGTGTCTGTATGGAGTTGAAATGTTCTCACTTTTTCCACATTTTTTGTTTCTCTCCTGAAATGCAACTGGAAGTTGGTGTTGGTGTGTGTTCCTCTGCAATGATGTTTAATGTTTAACTATGAATCTTAAATACCAATTATTTCCATTAAATATCAAATATATTCGAATAATTTGTAAAACATTAAATGAAAAGTGAGATCAGACTACTTATAAATACAGATCATCATGAATAATGTGATTACAATCAATACTCAATTTCGTTATTAAATTTCTAAATACTTCACACTTCATTAAACTGAAAGCAACCATAACACCTAATCTAAATAGTAATTATGTTAGAGCACCTGGATTAATTTGCTTTTTGTACCTTATGCCTTCATAAAGATTCTAGTAAGAGGCCACAAGTTATGAAGATCATAACATTTTAAGAGTTTCTAAAATTCTTCTAGTTCATGAGGGAAATAATTATTATCACTTAACATTCTCAAATTTAAAACCAATATAATACACATTTTCAGATGCTTGACAATAATTAAATGTTTACTTAACTCTCAATGTTTTTCCCATAGCCCTAAATTTCACCCATAAATTAGTATACAGATAGAAGATGTATCAAATGCCCTTGTGCGTAATTGTTTTGTAACATGGCTCCTCATTATGATACTCCCCGCTGACATCGGCAGACTTTGGATCTTAAATTCCCCGTATAGATTTGTTATCCTGCTTCACATTTCTATCCTCACACTGCTCTAGGGCTTTGCTCAGTCTCCTTTATAATCTGAGGGATTATGAGAAAACCATGTGCCTACTGAGGTTGCCTGACTCCGGCTGGGTCCTGCACTTGCTTCTTCCACAGCACTAAAAGCTCTGCGTTTATGACAATCATACAGTGAGGGGAAAAAGTATTTGAACCCCTGCTGATTTTGTACGTTTGCCCACTGACAAACAAATGATCAGTGTATAATTTTAATGGTAGGTTTATTTGAACAGCGAGAGACAGAATAACAACAAAAAAATCCAGAAAAACGCATGTCAAAAATGTTATAAATTGATTTGCATTTTAATGAGTGAAATAAGTATTCGACCCCTCTGCAAAACATGACTTAGTACTTGGTGGCAAAACCCTTGTTGGCAATCACAGAGGTCAGACGTTTCTTGTAGTTGGCCACCAGGTTTGCACACATCTCAGGAGGGATTTTCCCACTCCTCTTTGCAGATCTTCTCCAAGGCCACTCCAGGACCTTAATGTGCTTCTTCTTGACTCCTTTGTTGCCTTGGCCGTGTGTTTTGGGTCATTGTCATGCTGGAATACCCATCCATGACCCATTTTCAATACCCTGGCTGAGGGAAGGAGGTTCTCACCCAAGATTTGAGGGTACATGGCCCTGTCCATCGTCCATTTTATGCGGTGAAGTTGTCCTGTCCCCTTAGCAGAAAAACACCCCCAAAGCATAATGTTTCCACCTCCATGTTTGACGGTGGGGATGGTGTTCTTAGGGTCATAGCAGCATTCCTCCTCCTCCAAACACGGCGAGTTGAGTTGATGCCAAAGAGCGATTTTGATCTGACCACAACACTTTCACCCAGTTCTCAGATGTTCATTGGCAAACTTCAGACGGGCCTGTACATATGCTTTCTTGAGCAGGGGGACTTTTTACGGGTGCTGCAGGAATTCAGTCCTTCACGGCGTAGTGTGTTACCAATTGTTTTCTTTGTGACTATGGTCCCAGCTGCCTTGAGATCATTGACAAGATCCTCCCGTGTAGTTCTGGGCTGATTCCTTACCGTTCTCTTGATCATTGCAAGTCCGCGAGGTGAGATCTTGCATGGAGCCCCAGACCGAGGGTGACTGACAGTTGTTTTGTGTTTCTTCCATTTGCGAATAATCGCACCAACTGTTGTCACCTTCTCACCAAGCTGCCTGGCGATGGTCTTGTAGCCCATTCCAGCCTTGTGTAGGTCTACAATCTTGTCCCTGACATCCTTGGACAGCTCTTTGGTGTTGGCCATGGTGGAGAGTTTGGAATCTGATCGATTGATTGCTTCTGTGGACAGGTGTCTTTTATACAGGTAACAAGCTGAGATTAGGCGTACTATACCTGTATAAAAGACACCTTAAAATGCAAATCAATTTATGACATTTTTGACATGCGTTTTTCTGGATTTTTTTGTTGTTATTCTATCTCTCACTGTTCAAATAAACCTACCATTAAAATTATACACTGATAACTTCTTTGTCAGTGGGCAAACGTACAAAATCAGCAGGGGATCAAATACTTTTTTCCCCTCACTGTATTGGTCCACATTTTAGGAAACCAGCTACTCTCTTTGTCTGAGTCAACAAAACTCAGAGTTAACGCAGGATCTTTAACTGAATTCCTTCTGTGATATTTACTATCACTGCACTGACTTAAGTTCATCACAAGATATCACAAGTAGCTTAGAACAATTGAGGAACAGGTTGTAAGAAAATGGTAGAACCTTACTTCTGACATGGTTCTCTGCGCAGTAGAGCATGTCAGCTGCGTGAATGAACTGATATCCAGAACCTCGAACCCGCAGCTCAGCCTCGGTGTACCCCAGGACTATTTTGCCCCTGTAATATGGATTTAATGTTATTAAAATCCAACTGAAGACCACTGGTCATACTACAGCTATAGTATAATTATAAAGATAGTGATGGTATTCAGCATTCTGTATGCCATATTGCAATAAAAAAATCATAGAATGTTTTACAATACAAAATATATAGTAATGGTAAAGCTATTGAAAGTACTTGGCATCACAGGCCATGGGTGTGAAGTCTAGCTTGTGCTTGGTTCTGAAGATCATGTTCTTGGTCCTGATCTCTAGAATGGACGGGGGTAGCAAGGGTGTGGCAATGGCAAACAGGGCCAGTTGGGGGGGAATTTGGCCCCCGTCCTCCATCCGATGTTTTTGCCCGTGCAGGAACTTCAATCTGCCTTGGATGGTCAGGGCCTGTTGAGAGATGGAGGTGAAGAAACATCAACAAATCGAGATAATCATTCTATGCCCAGCGCAGGGCCCAACATTTTTTAAATAGTTCGGGCTACTTCACATGCCAGACAGGCAGCACTATTGCTCACTATGAAAATGGACCAGAATGGAAACCATACATGTTTTCACTTTGAGTGTGACTTACGGAGAGTGGAGCCTGCCTCAAGCTTGCATTAAAATTGAATGGGTATAAAAAATAAATTGAGACTCTGCCTTTGTTGGGCTATCTCTCTGTGTTTGTAGTGCAGCTTGGTGTTTTCATTTGTATGCTGTGGCAGGGAGAAGTGCTTCTGTGTGCTAAAGTGAAATGGGCTCTGACAGCACACTGGATGGCAGACTCCTTCTCTCCCTCTCTGAGAGCGATATTGGTGTAACCCTCTCATGGCTACCACAATTCATACTGTAACTGCTACGTCAGTACCCTGTAAGTCCCTGCTGCATGCAATAAGTTTTATTTACCCCCTCTCTATAATAACAGATCTGAATGTGTGCATATAAAAACTAACACAAAACATACAAACAATCTATCACCAGCAGTTTTGGACTTGAGGGGGGAATCAGGGCTAATGACTGTAACAAGTCTATCATCTTATCTATAAATCTTTCTGCCTTACTGTAGTTTGGGTTTTCAAACTTGAGAGAAGTTGCAAAGGATCTCTGACTTTAATTGCAACCATTAGCATTTTAGACATGCAAGAGATGGAGCCTAAAAAGGTCAAAACTCATCTGTATAAAATCATACTCCCATTACATTAAAATGTCTCTTTAAAAAAATGCAGAAGAATCAAGGAACAAGAAAACACAATAACAGTAGAACATAATGTCTCTGAAGCACATGAGTTCTGAAATGGCTGTCCACAAAACTAGCCACAGAAAAGCCACAGCTGAAATTCTTGATAGTACTAAGCCTAGAGGGAATAACAATTCAGAGGAAATTACTCAACATGCAAGGGATAAACACAAAAGAAATTATGGAATACATCTTTTCACGCTCAATTGCTATGGCTTACAGATAGCGACAAGTTGTAGATAGCGACAAAAATGGATCAAAGGAAAGTTCATCTTAATTCAAGAACAGCTACCAAATGGTCTTCCTTAAAAAGATGCTGAAAGATTAATGATAAGTGAGGCTTGGAAACATGGGTGTATGGAATCTTTCTTTAAGTGTTTTTATCAGCATGGTCCTCCACCATGTATGACTGCGGTATGAGTTATAAAGATAGCGGTATGTTTTTGGGCCATTCTTCAATGACATGCCAGGCAACCTGCCGGTGGTCCATTGGTGGAGAGAGATCACTTTTAAGGATAGTTTCTATAAAAATTTAAAAAAAACTTCAAAAGAGAGCACATGAAAGGTGTGCTTTTCATCTGTGGACTATGGGCCTTGCCCAACATACCACCCCCTCTCCACCTCTCACCTCATGTGAATTGAGGTGCTAGATCACACGGCCCTCTACTTGAATCAGGGAAACTGATTCAACAGGGCTTAGTGCCACATGAATGATGTCAACAATGAAGGCTCAAATGGCTGGAAGATTATGAAAACAGAGCTTTGGAAATTGGACTGGGGAAGCCGGTGCTTACAGCTCATGCAAACAGTCTTCTTCCCTGTCAGGCAGGAGTACAGTCTGTTTTGATGTTTATCAGTAAACCAGCACTGACTCGGGTGATCTTGTGGCCTTAAGGCTGTGAGTGAACATTCGTCCTTGCACATCCTCCATGGTACATTCTGCAGTTCTGCCCAAACATCCCTTTAATCTAATAATGCCAAATGCAAAAGGTCCAAACTAACCAGATTATACAAAAATAGTAATTCATCTCTACCAACCATGATTGGTTTCCATCTGAGACTTGCATGCCATGCTGTAATTAGCTGGGAAGCCTATCAGGACACACAGTGATTTGAAGAGGTGGCCCCAGGTGCAGCTGCAAGTTCTCATATTCCTCCCTCCTCACCCTGATGATTAAATATTTTTTTTCCCCACGACCCCGTCGCTCTCTTAAGACGGATTATTTTTGGGTGGGCGGCTTTAGATCCCACCGTGGTATTAAGGAAAGGCACGACACTTTGTAAGCCATGCTAACGGGCCCTTGCGCTTGGCAGACCTTAGCTCCGGACACACCCCCTCAGCTTCACCATCCACCAGCAGTGCTGATGGGGCAAGAGCAGGGGCACAGGGGCTGGACAGAAGCCTGGAAACCCTATGACTTTTGGGATGCTATTATAGTCGGAGTGGACGTTGCCTCTCCAGAGATCTTTGTTCTCATACTCAGAGCAGTCATGGGACGTGATCACAGTGGCTACGGGAGATTGTAACACTTCTTGTCCACTGGCTCAATGCATGGACGCACACATAAACACATGCAAATAAACACCCATAATCAAATATACATTTTAAACTGCCAGAGAACATCGCTGTATACTCAATTTTATTGTAAAAAGGTCATAATTTTTTATGTCAAGAAGCAGGTCCATTCCTATCATGGGTGACCACAATTTCCAAAGTGCTATTATTTTAGAGATTCCTATGATCACAATTACAATACATAACAACATAACAATACATGTATATATGTAACACTAACCCATATATATCCCATACAATTATCTTGTTAGCAAAACTATACATTTTTCAGCTTTGACCACAAATACCACACTTTAATGACATTTCTCACAATTCGTAATTGTTTAAAATAAATTAAATTAAATTAAATTAAATCAATGACCTACAAGATAAACGTTAGGACTATCTGGTAATCGCATAATGGGTGAAAGGTTGGAGCTTAGCTCACACCAGGGCAAAGCCCATAGCAACAGAGATGTTCCTTTGAATTATTATTCTTAATGAGCATCAGAAGATCTTTTGCAAGTGTGTGTGTGTGTGTGTGTGTGGGTCTGTGTGTGCGAGAGAGAGTGCTTCAGTTTGTGTGTGTATGTGTGTCTGTGTAATAGAGACACACATCCCAAATATGCACACGCATAGGTAGGGCAGGAGTCAAAAACATTCTCTTTCATAACTATTCATAACTTTCTGATTCACTTTCTTTTAAGATCTAAATACAAGCTTGAGAATTATAATTAAATGTGTAAATAAAATGTAGAAGTGTAGATACCTGGCAGAAACATGGTTTATTAGTTGGGTACTGCATTTCCATGAAGGGATATTCTCATCCTTTCAACCAAAGTGTTCCTGAGTGAGAGCAGCATAAAGAGCATCCGAGGTGCATACCAGGAAGCCAGACGAGTTGTCCAGGAGACAGCGGAAGCGACATACAAAGCTCCTTTCCAGGAAGGAGGAGTTCTCTGGTGGAAGCTGGTCCGGTTTATAGGTGACAAGGGTAAAGCTAGGGACAGGCTTGCTATCTGAGGACGAAGGCATGAAATTTTCCCAATCAGGTTGTGCCATATAGCCCTGAATATATACACTTCCTAACTACACTGTTTAGTGCCAGACGTCAACTGGTTTCTATTTCTGTACATTTTAAAAAGTCAATAAAAAAGTTAACATGCATTTAGCACCCTGTCCAAAAATATATTTCTGCTTTAAATACTTCTGACCATCCCCCAGAGAGTCCAGTTATTATACTTATTTGGACCCGCTCCACTGGGCTCATCTCTGGTCTGATCTCACAGTGCAGTACTGGGCATTCTAATTAACAAATGTCTGTCTGCACGATTTACAATGCAACTGGGGGAGAGGCAGAGGTCAGAGATTTTTTTCTTTTTTTCTTATTCTTCTGCTGTTGTATTAGTGAAGTTAAATATATGTTGCCTCCCATCAGGATTACAAATGGTAGCTTGTGATTTCTTTTACAGACTCCAAGTAGGAATCAGCTCATGTTGAGCGATACAATTATTATGTATTTAGGCTAGAGTATATCTCTCATGTGTAAACAATAAACTGTCTTTCTTTCAACTTTGTAGCCTTTTACACTTAGGACATAGTCTCCAATGACATAGGTGTAATTGGGTTTGTGATCACTGCTGTCATGGCTGAGCCAGGATGAAAGTGGAGGGACCCACCTTGGGGGGACTCCTCAGGCTCACTCACAGAGGAGGGGTTCAGAGCCCAATGAAGGTTTCTCCTGAACTCCTGTTGGTCCTCTGTGTGGATGAGTTCAAAAACGCTCTGGTACATCACGTCTGTCTGAGAAAGGGGAGAGCACAGAAAGGCAATCAGATGAGCTATCAGTAGTAACTGGTCACTCTCATGGGTCATTTTCCCTGTTTCTGTCCCTATCCCTGGTCATTCTCCAGGGTCATTGTCACTGTCTCTGCCCTTGTCACTGGTTACTATCACTAGTAACTGGTCACTGTCATTGTCAACTGGTCATTGGTAACTGTCTCTATCCCAGGTTCTTTTGATCAAGGCACATCCTTCCATGTCACATAAGAATAAACAAAATATTATGGAATAATACACCCTTCTGGAACTTACTCCTCAACAATTAAATACCCACATATGAAACCATTCTGTTGTTATACTATAGCCGCACAAGGTCACTAAAGTCTATGACTGTGTAATTGTTGTAATCATGCTCTTACGTACAAGGCCGGAGCACCTCCAGGCTTGATGTATGTTCCAGAACGTCATGCTGATATCTGTCAGTGGTTACAGTTTACACCTAGAATCATACTGACAAGTTCTTAAAAACTGTGTAGCCCCTTGTTTCTGTACGCCCACTGAGTGGTGTCAGACCAGATGCATCACTGGAGTGTTTTCTTAGACGACAGCATGACGTCAGACCACATTTCGTCTGAAAAGTGAGTCTACAACATATACAAATGCACAACCTTTGATCTGTCACCTTTTTAAATCACCCATATTCAGATATACATCTTAAACCCCCAGAGAACATCACTGTATACTCATTTTATTGTAAAAAGGTCATAATTTTTTATGTCAAGAAGCAGGTCCATTCCTATCACGGGTGACCACAATTTCCAAAGTACTATTATTTTGGTGATTCCTATGATCACAATTACAATACATAACAACATAACAATACATGTATATATGTAACACTAACCCATATATATCCCATACAATTATCTTGTTAGCAAAACTATAAATTTTTCAGCTTTGACCACAAATACCTCACTTTAATGACATTTCTCACAATTCGTAGTTGTTTAAAATAAATACAATAAAATTTAATTAAATCAATGGCCTACAAGATAAACGTTAGGACTATCTGGTAATCGCATAATGGGTGAAAGGTTGGAGCTTAGCTCACACCAGGGCACAGCCCATAGCAACAGAGATGTTCCTTTGAATTATTATCTTCTTATTGAGCATCAGAAGATCTCTTGCAAGTGTATGTGTGTGTGTGTGTGTATGTGTGTGTGGGTCTGTGTGTGCGAGAGAGAGTGCTTCAGTTTGTGTGTGTATGTGTGTCTGTTTAATAGAGACACAGGGACAAGAGGAGGTTTAACGCTAACAGTAAAGGCCAGATAATTTCATAAGTAAATTACATAAAATTGGATTAGATGACAGGGCCTGTGGTGCAGTCCAAAGTCTATTTAATTAATCTGTCTGAATCCATAAACGTTGAAAACTGGCTGTTCACCTCAAAGATAAACAAGTGTCCAAGACTGAGGAAAAATATGCCAACTGCCTTGTTATGAACTTATAATGTCAAGTTACTAAGTGTTATTAAATTATAATAAACAGGAAACAAGTTTATACAGATCAATAAAAGTGCACTGAAATGTAGAAAAAAGACAACACAAAAATTTCTATTAAGTATCTATTCTCTCTTTTGCTTACAAAAGATTATTTGTGAAAGACGATTGTTCTTTAATTGTTTATGGTAACATAAAGAAGGTAAAGATATATCATTAGGGGCTAGGGTTCATATTTCAGTGAAACCAACTGTAAGGCCAACTGTCAAATTTATGATTAGGAACAATTCATAAACAATGTGGAGTAATCAAGTATCACTAAATACTAGATCCTAGTACAAGAGCTGTATTTACAAATACTATTAATATATTAATTAAGTTAAAAGCAGAGAGAATATTGTGGATGGACCCTTAACTGACGGTGAGGAAGTCTGGAAACCAAGCATTTCATTGCCACTAACTTGTTACTCTGCATATGACGATAAACTTGAAACATTAAAACATGAATTGATTGATTAACCTGTACCCAACTTTTAGGCCATACTACGTTCGCGAGGAAGATCAGCTTACAGCACAGCTTTTCTCTAAGTGCAGTGCACGGAATTCTGATGACAAAAGCTAACTAGCAGGAGGAGAGTGGGGCTGAATAGCTTTGTTTTTTAAATATCTGCAGGGTGGTGGACTAGAAAAGGCCACTGATAGACAATAATTTACCTGATGGAATCCCAGGTAGTCCTGGATGGTGTGCGAGCAGTAAAATATGATTCCCCCTGCTGTGATGACCAGCACAAAGCCATTGAGGGCCTGAAAAATAATAAAACAGATTATTAGCAATGAATGTTTCTTGCTTCCTCACTCTAGTGTTTAAAAAGCCATTTGGTTTCACTCCACTCTTAACTACAACAAAGAAGACAGATAATATTCAGTGATACTAAAAATTTAGATTTCACTAAAACCACCAAAAATGTTTTGTAATGGTTGGACCGGAAAATAACATTAAGACTGACACAGAGAGACTGACACAGAGAACACATTTGATGATTAAAGGGTGCAATCCCTATACAGTATATATCAATTACCCAGAAGGCTACAATACAGATTCACCTGATTAATATTAGTCATGAGAAAATACATTAAAAATTTGCAGTTGACTTGCTGAAAGAGAGGCAGGGAATTCCATGTAGTGCAGGAGCAAAAGGTTCCTATTTGGTTTGCTTTTGTTTGGTTCTATCAAACTGGCTTCTTAGCTTATACTAGTTGTAAAGTCTGAGTTTATTTAGGTTTTTTTAAAATAAATTAATATTATTTTGGACTTGACCCCTGCCTCCTGAAACATTTGTCACTTGTCCCTGCCTTTATCTTGCCTACAGTACTCCTTCCCTACTTCTCACAGAACAACCACGAAAGTACCAGCACTTGGTTGGTAAAAAACACAGCTTCTTTAATCCCCTTTAATTTATTGACAGGGACAGGGGTAAGCGTATCAAGGCTGATATGGTGCAGATTTGCTTTGAGTGATATATGCTTAGTGGAGGTGTGGAGGAAAAGACCGGAGGATGCATGTGTCACTGGAGACCTCATCATTTTATTTGCAGCCTTATGCCTCCTCCTTCTGATTGGAGAAGTGCTTGCAGGCCAACCTCTGTTGCTGTGCAACGCAGGCATTTCTCTGTGTGACGCCATCTGCTATGTCTAGGGCTCTCAGCCACCGGCTGCTATTTTTGCTGACTGTAATCTGCCCTAGGGACCTTGAAACATCCATCCGTAAAACCTAGATGCCGTCTTTTGTGTCCATCAGTCGTGCTCTTCTCTCAAAAGCCCAACCTGCATAAACTGATGATTGCATGTGCTATCTCTAAAATTGTCTGCCTTGCTGTGATCTTGATGTCCAATCAGCTCATGTAATTCAGCTCCCGTGGTTCCTCTGTTCTAATTCAAGAAGCCCAGGGGACACAGAAGAGGGCTGCAGAGGCAAAGTCAAAGCATCACCAAACATCCAGATAAAAAAATGCATTTTTAATGTTTCATGACTCCCTGACCTGGACTGACTGTGGAGAGGAAAGAGGGAGAAGAAAAAAAAGGACCAGGGATCTGAAAGCTGAATGAGAAGGGTGGTTGGGGGGAGTAGTCCTTACTGGAACATGTGCAAATGGCCGTGTTTGTTTTCACACAAGTCATGTTATTTGGGCTGGTTGACAGGAGTCTGACAGAGTGAGAGCAAACGCTGGCAGAAAACAGTGAAAACATAACAGAAGATAAACTGAAAATAAATAAATCTGAATTTTATATTCTAGGAGGGCTCACTGGTGATCATACAATACAAGGAATATACAGTATATTTATAAAGTTAAAAAAAGTTATTTTAGCTGATGAACAAAAGAACATAAAAACATAATGGGAATTATGTACATTTTTGTTTTACGAATCATTCGGTTATGAATTTAAACACAGAATTGTAGAAGCCAAAATAGCGACTTTCATACGATTTGGTTGGCTCTTGTAAAAGCAAATTTACATATTTCCTCACAACCCCTATATATATATATATATATATATATATATATATATATGCAATAAAATTAAACTCCATTAAAAAATGTCCTCTACGTATAAATAACAGCAACAAGACAATAGTTTGAGAGGGAGCATAAAATCAATCAAGTTTTGAGTTTTTGAGTTTTTTTGGAGTTTTTTCTGACACATTCTTACTGAACATGCCTTCTCCATATGCTGATGTAATTTAAGGAGAACTGCATCATGGGCTAAGGCCACACTTTGAGTGAAGATTTGTGTAATTTGGATTTCACAGAGAAATCTAACTCATGCCTAAGACTCTTACTCCTGTAAGGGCCATAAAACCATATTCCTCTGCTTGAAAAATAATGGCCTTTAAAATGTTTCCAGATACTACTTAATATTTTGTATTTTATGTTCTTTAAATCCCAAACATCAACATAATGACAGTTGAAACATCACAATCGTCAAAACAAATCACAATATAACTTTATAACGCTCTAATTTTTTAGCCAATACAACATTTTACTTTAATTTGCCATTAACTTAATCCTTTTACTTTGTTTGCTTACTCTAAACAACTACCTTTGTGTGCTACCCACATTCATCCAAAACCAATGCTGAGAAACATTGTTGAACAATTTTTTATTTGCTTTATTGGCCCTTTGTCATGAATAATGGAGGAGATGGGAGAACATCTATAATTCAGAGTGTCTGAAACGAGACGCAGAGAGATGAGGGGGCTGGTCAGAAATAGCCTACTCTGTTCCCTAATATGCGATGTCACACAAGATAGCCTATCTCTCCCACCATTTCTCATTTCCTCACATAGCCAGCCATGCCAGAGAGGAAGATTCCTTCTAATGTAAACAATTTGAAAGGGTGCCCCTCTCTTGGTGGCAAAAAAGCAAGGGCCGTGGGGCAAAAATGTCCCCTCTCGTCCAGGCACAGGGTCTCGAGGAGGAGGAAGATCAACTCAATTAAGGGTAGTTGGTGGAGAAAGGATCGATGTTCCTTTAAGTGCCAGGAGATTGTCAAGGGCAGAGAGAGGCGGCATGGGACGATCGACGTGTAAACGTCCAAACTAATGAATGTCGGAAGTACCCTCTTAGTCCGGAGCTGACCAGGCTCCTGTCAACTCCTTCTTCACAAGGTTCGTATTTCTTCTCAATTCTCACAAAAAAGGCCCCGTATGTAAAGAAGGATAAATCATGACATGGTGCAGCTTTTCTTTAACCCTTTGGGAGCACTGCCTTCTCCCTCATAACACATGATCCTGTTGAGTGACATATCCGGAGATGTAGCCAAAATCCGAATTTAGGAACTCAGCTACAGACAGGTCTCCACGTTTGGAAGCCATTGTAAATACTGTAAATAAAAGCATGTAAATAATCTTTGTATTCACGTACTCATTAATGTATTGTAATGCACTCATAAATTGTATTCAGCTCCTTCTGTAAAATTGGAAACTTTTGAAAAAAATGTCTTTAAGCATCATGCCGTTGTTATTAGGTATATGAGGGTATTAGGGAGGTGATCTATATTCATGCAATAAGCCTCTTTTATGCAAGCACGTTGACCAGGAATCATGACCTAGGATGTGTGTGTGTGGGTGTGTGTGTGTGTGTGTGTGTGTGTGAGGGGGGGGGGATCAAATGGGAAACGCATAGACGTACACAGAAGATGAAGGTTATGGACCAAGTTAACCCTTCCAAAAGTCAGCATTTCCAAATTGCCAGTGAAGATTTGGGGTCGGAATGTTTCTAAATTAGTCTGATCTAACAGATACTTAACATAACCATTCCCTGAAAGTTAGTGCTCAAATCAAATCAATGGATTAAAGCACAGTATAAATCCCAAGCAATTTGAGGAAAAATATCACAGCCCTAAGAAAACTGAGACAGATAAATTGCTGAGGGAAATACGACAACTTAAACTGGTTCCCATGTGCTGCATGAATGAGGGAGGGATGTCTCCCTCAATGCCTCATGTCAAGTGTCACAGAGCACATTCCAGCACAGCCCTGCACTGACAACATGACTCATGAAGTTTTCAAGAAAATTCCATTGTAGTATTTATCATGTAGTTAGTAAGCTCCCAGCAGTCACTTAAACATAGGTAGCAGCTTTCATTCAGATCCAAATACTTTGACAAATAATTTCAAATAATTTTCTTCCTTCCTTTACTCTCTTCCTTCTCCAGTTAAATTCTTTGCACCTTTTTTAGCCGAAAAGGGCAGCTAGCCAGATGCCTAGGGTGGGGGCAGGGGCAGTTGTGGACTGGAGTTTATGGGTTATGTGTTGGGCCATCCTTTAATGTTGATTTACATGCATATACAAACACACACAAACTAGCTGTCAGCTGGCAGATTAGCCAGCTGAGGTGATGTTGCACTGTGGCACGCCCTGAATACCAACTTGCAGCAAGAGTTCTCCCTCAGGCATCCAATTGTCCAACGATCCATTGGCCTTAATGTTGTCATGGTTACTGATGCTGACTGTCCCCCCTTTGCAACCGTGGTTCTTCAGGGCAACTGAAAAGTGAGAGAAAGAGAGAGAGCATGCTTTAGTGCTTAAATAATGTTAACAAAGCACTGTGGTGAATGTCAAAATGCTTTATGTTTAGTACACTAAACACAGTACGTACAACAGTCTCCTACTTCATTAATAATTGATAAAATAACATCTGGAGAAAATACTGCTCAAAGGGGTTTCTATCTGTTAAAAAAACTTGTCCAATTGCATAATTCTCTGCGAAATAGACATGTATACAATGTGGTGCGGCAATAATAGAATGTCACGGATAAAGACATTATAAATCTGCCCAGAACCTTACAACCTCTCAATTTGTCAAGCATATTTTTCTCTCCCCTACTGCTGGAGTTGTATTAACAGACCATCCCAGAGACATGGAAAAAAGTTTTTTTTTCCAATGTAACCGATGACTGGTGAAGCATAGAATATGGGCTAGCAGAAACAGAAAAGAGAAAAAATAAAGATGGGGGAGGGAGATAAAACAAGATTGAGGGAAGTAAGGACAGACAGCCCTTTCCGCAATCACTGGAGTGTTTGCACTGAAATTGACCCAGTGAGAGATTTTTCAGAAATCAGCCACCAAATAACACTCAAACCGTGAAGCTGAATTTAAAACTACATAAATGTGCTGTTACTCCAGATGTTTTATATTGTTGCCCTGAGCAAAAAGCCCTGCTGAGAAAATCTGTAAGAGAGCAGGCTTTTTGCCAATGTGCTCTAATGTTGGATAATAAACAGCTTAGAACACTTTTAGAAGCACAAAAATAAATTAACTGCATTAAGTGAAGTGAAGTCAAGATCAAGTGTGAAGTGACTCTTGCGCTATCATTAAATATGCCCTCTGCCATCTGGCTCTCACCTGGCTTTTAGTCCATCCTCTCCAAATATTTCCCTTTCCAAGTATGACACAATAACCAGAAGTTTATTTGGGGAGGGAGTAATATTGTATCCTTGTGACCTTCCCTGGGGTTGGGCTATTCTAGCAGTAACCAGGGTTGAGAGACCATGGCCAAACACTTTGAGAGAGGGGAAAAGCCTACTGATTGCAGCAATCCTCAACAAATCAGCTCTAATGTCCCCTATGGAAGCAGCTCAGATGAACTGGCCCTGTTGCATTGGATAATTTCCACTGCATTGCCTTTTCCCTGCATTCAAAAATATCAAAGGATACAGAGCTGTAAGACTCTTTTTCTGCTGTAATTTTCTGTAAAATATGTTTTTACTGCTCAGAGCGGATGCCTTCATGAAGGGCGCGAGCTAGTCAGAGAGCAACCTGAGGTCTGAAACCACACACTTTTACTCTCAGTGAGAGAGATAGAACATACACAAATATTTTGAGTATGTGAAGGATAGGATCTGTTTAAGGTGTCAAGACTGAAAGAAAGTTCTTCAAACATGGCCATATTGTATGTAAATAGGTTAAATTAATTTCTTTCTAATGTCGACCCCATTGTAACACCCTTCCAGGTATAAAATTTGACCTTCTGCAGTTCTGAAATATATTTGCATTATACATGAAGAGGAGCCAGGGCTGAAAAAAACAACCACAGGGACGCACAAAGCACATGGCATACTTTGTTGTGTGAGCTGATAAAGGCAGGACAGAGGAAGCCGAGCGATTGACTGCAAGGAAAATGCAATGCGACAGGCGGCCCAGAGGACCGGGAATGTGGAAGATAAGAGAGAGTGAAGGACGGGCACTATTCACCCGGGCGGGGCACAGAAAGTGCATTACTGTACAGAGATAGAAAAGTGGGTGAGACATCACAGCAACACCTCTGCCGCTGTCAGTTTTGACACAGGGCAATAGCTTATTGGAAGCAGTTCTTCCAACCATTCAGTGCAGCTTAAACTAGAGAAGTGAAGGCTAGAAAGTCAAAGTCAATAAAAGAAGTCTCGACTGCAGCAATCAAAGAATACAGTATAAGCATTATCAAGCAATCAGAAACCCCCAGTGAAAGTGTGGAACACTTGACATTGTCTGAATAAAATACTTCCTCAGTGAATAGACAAGTATATTGAGTACTCTGGACAATCTGGTTGATGGTTACATTTAAAGAGATGCCTTGCAGAGAGACGGTCCTTTAGCGTTCAGACCCCATGGGGAAAAGACTGACGTTTATTTGTTTCTCCAGAGCCAAAATGCAGTCAGCCTCATTGACCCTTGACCTCTATAACAAGGCCGTGCCATGACCCGTTTAGACCTCTGACCGGGGCACAACACCGTGACATGATTTTACAAATGGGTCTAGGATAGTTTCATTGTTGTCTATTATAGGAACTGATGGAGAAGGACCAGACACAAAAGATTGAGGCCAGCTGATTCAGCTTTCAACATGCAGAGACATAGTGGTGTCAGATGAGGTTGTGCCTTTCACATAGAGCTTGGGCATGATCTGACACTCACTTTTCACAGCAGGTTGAGCTATCTGTTTGCATTGAATCTGAGTAATTGAAAATACAATAACTTAATGAACAATTACTATTTTTCTTTCATAACCCACTTTGTAAAAATGATAAACACATATTAAAATCTCACACACAGCACAGTTCTACTTGCATCTCACTCATTTGCCTCCATTTAGACTTAAACAAATGAGCTGCTGGTAGTGTTGGAAGGAAATGTGAAGGAACCTGCACCAATGGGAAAATTCCTGCTTTCTTTGAGGCTTCAATGTATCTTCAAAGCTGTTCTGGGAGCCTTGTGGTAACATTCCCATGGCCTTTCCTGGAAGCCATCAGGTTTGGGCTCAAGGGCCAGGCTGACGCATCCAAGTTTCAAACATGCCATTGGAGACCTTTCACAATTGCCCTGAAAATTTCGGAGTTTTCAAGCAGCAGAAAAGGACAGAAAGATAGATGGTAGCATTGCTTTTCATCTTTAATTTAATTAAAGTTTTAAAAAAATTAAAGCCTTTAAAGATGGTTGCCATGATATCTGGCACTTTCAAAGAGCTTGTCATTAATTCTGAGAAGGGGCCTTTTCACAAATCATCTACATTCTAATTCAGTTGAATCTAATTGAAAGAATAAAATCTTCTAAAGTACTTTTTCTTATTCTCAGAGAGACTGATCCAAACAACTGAAATCGATGATACATCTGATAGAATAACAAACACTAAATGGAGTGAACCAGTTGTAGTTTGACTTTACAACGTTAAATTGACAACTACAGAGTCAAACCATGGGAACACAAGGGAACTAGTGCCAAAGAAGAAGTGAGAGCAAGAACTGCAAGACACAGCCCTTGAGCCTCTGATGTCAGACATATTAAATGGTGTCAACAAACAGAAATCTGCTTATATTGCTATTATACAGATCAAAATGTCAGGACTGATGGGCTTAAAGTCTCTTTCACGCACTGCACTTGTCAAATACTCTACAACAAAAGTTAGCTGTAGTTCTTGTCCCTGTCGTAGCTGTCCCATTGTCTTTCCTAAGGATATCCATGTCTTTCACACATAATTGGAAACTCTTTATACATTCCAGGACGTTCCAATATGGAATAATGTACTAGGAATGTATTCCATCTCTTCAGCATGTGCTCTTGCGTTTCTCTGTGGGAAAAAAACATCCTCTATTTAGATCAAATACAAGGCATAGACGGCACTAGAATCCTTATTCTACATTCACTTACTAGATACTTCAAATAAATCAATGGTAATTAGATTTATTTTAAAAAGTGATTTACCAGTCATTGAACACATCTTTTGGGTACATTGTAGAACAACATAAATCATGTTGTGGTGTTGGCTTTTAGGTGTGAATCTGCCATTATGAGTTATTTAAGGTGGGATCGAGGGTGTCCTCCAATTACAGGGAACCAGTTAATCAATTAATCAGTGTCAAAAGAGTCAAATGAAGTTTGACAATATTTTAAAAAAATGTAATATAAAAACATCCAAGGGGGTGAATAATTTTCATAGGCACTGTATATACTTGTATACGTGTGTGTATATACAATAATATATGTTTATAATATATATGTACACACACACGTATAATTATTCTTGTTTTATAAAATTATAAGATATAAAAGATATGAAAAGATCATTTATTTTCTATAAATGGTTATATATATATAATATATTTATATTTTTATAAGTATATATCATATATATATATATATGAAAACAGAATTTATATGTCAAGTTACCTTCTAGCGCTATGATTAAAGTATTTTAATGGGACAACAAAATAGTGTTACGCCATGAAATTAGCCATCTTTGTGTTACAACCCGCTAGCTTTGGGATGGGAAGTTGTTTGTTTCGTGTGCTGTGCCATATTTTGTGTGCAGACCTCCCAGAGAATTTCAACCTCCTAGGATGACATCACTCTTGCTCCCGCCTCCCAGGATGACACCACTAATTGACGGCCATATATAAAGAGGAAGAGGAGAAGTGGTAGAAGTGGTAGAAGTCTTGTTAGTTGTGTGGCTTATATTTGACATTCTGACTGCTGTACTGATTTTTGACTGTTGCCTGGTTTTTTTGACTGTGAGTTTGGTTATCCCTACATCTGTTTCTCTGTTTGGCCATTTTGTACAACTGTATATATATTGCACTTGGTTCACCAGCAGTAGGGGTGTGGCTGCCATTTCTT
>JAOYSI010065989.1:0-17068 GCA_025775065.1 Hiodon alosoides | reverse complement strand
GCAAATCTGTAATTGCTATTCAGCACACAGACAGTGTGTAACGTATTTCCCATTCAGAATAACGGACAATTATGGACGCTGTCTACTGATAATCCAATTATGATAATCTAACTTAAGTGGCTAGGTTGTGAAGAAGGCCCAGGAAACGGACTCCATGACGCCCTTAAAGTGGTGACAGACTTGCCTTTGGTTTGGTCTGATTTGCGCTGCATGTGGATATGAACACTTTAGTGGAACATTCTCAGTTCTTTTCCTATAGCACTGTTCTGTAAGCTGAGCTCTAGCAATTAAATTGCTGTACTAGGGCAGCCCCCATTAGGGCCTGGGGCTCACATTACAGAGGCTATTGAGTAGGGCTCTCCACCTGAGTTGCTTCAATTAAAATTCCACTGCATAAATGAGTGACATATCAGATGTAGCCAATAAGCAATGTCATCTTACATAAAAATGTCTACAAAGCAAATAACTAATGTAATGCACTGTAATGTAATATACCTTGACAGAGTCTACCTGATAGCAGCGAGAAAAAGCTGCTGAAAATGACAATTATCATCTTTTCATGGGGAGCAGGGGGGTGATATCTCAGTCTGTTTAAAAATCGTTAAAGTGCAACGGATTCGGTGCATAGAATAAAGAGGTAATGCACAGTCAATGCACAGTCAAATTCCATATTTTATGGATATGAATGTGAATATTTTGTTATGTAAAATTTGTAGGAGACGTCTCGACATTTAGCAACTATGATCAGTGCATCGTTTGATTCAAAGTGATCCCGTTTTGTGTCTACGAAATTCATTTAAATCTGTATTGTGTTGTACACCCTCTGCCTAGACCAGCACACAGACCTGCAGACTGAAAAGCTGAGTAGTCTGTTCATTTTCCTACCACCGGATGGGTTATCAGCGCTTTCACTTTGTTCTGCTGATACAGCTGCCTGTGTCTGATCAGTCCTGCACCGGTCATGACCCGTCGTGCCACAGTCCGTTTGAAATGGGGTTTTATGATGTACCAGTGACTCTTCAGAGTTATATATGAGCATGAGTATTTATGACTATTATTTCATCAATGCAACAAATTGCTACTTTTCTATCCCTGCCCAATTAAGGCACCAAAACCACAGCAGAAGTAAGCAGGAAAACTTCCCATGATATGGCATTTATTAGGTGAGTGTTGAATCTTTTAACTGTTGCATGCACTGTGTACTTGGTAGCTCTCCAAGAAAATCTCTCTTGTTAATGGTTTTATTCACCAAGGATAGATTGAATTCATGCGGCAGAGTTGCGTGAACCTGATGTTGTGCCTGGCATCTCAGGTCAGGCAGCATCGCCGGTAAAGTGCCGTACTCAGGACAAATCAAACACGCAAAAATACACTGCGGCCACCCACTGTGAGAGGGTTAGCAGGCTTGTTGTGCATTTTTTAAATCCTGACTTTATATTCACAATGTGAAGATTACTAATGACCCCAATGCTAGAGCAGCAGAGAAGTGCACAGTTACTGTATGTTAGAAGGCTATGAGAGACAGGCTGCTAAAATACTCACCCTTTCCTGATTTGCCTCTGTTGTAGGCGTCTTAAAATGCTGAGAGCCAATGTTAATAGGTTTACTCATGTCAAAGCTGTTGAAATCCTTTGTAGCGTTGTGTGAAAAGCCTTCATTTTAAAACTGTGGATTAAACATGTGGTAAAGATATGCAGATATGTTTTTATCTGTTAACAAAGACAAGATAACATCAGAAACCACACAATGCTAACACTGTGTCTGCAATGCTGTGAGCCTAGTATGAACTGTGGCTGCACTGGCCACTTGTACCATGAGAAGTCCATCTGTGAACTATTAGGACATGTGGGTCAAGTAATATATATATATATATATATATATATATATAGATATATATACAGCTAATTAAGTACACTGCTAATTAAGCTAATGAAATATACAGGTAATTAAACAAGAAACTTGTTTTTCTTGTGTTCTATAATATTACAATGTAAGGGAATCAACCTTGATTAGTTTAATTCGCCGTATATGGTTACATCTGCAAATTCTCCCATTTTTAATGACACTTCTTGAGACTGCACATTTTTGTATTCATTTGTTAAGAAGTCCATTCCCCATCCTCTCACACTGCCTGAGAAATATATGCATTTATTTTGATGTTAAACAGGAGGAGGGAGACATTGAATAATACATTTTGTTTCACGAAAGTTTTTTATGGCTTTTTGTAAAAAACAAAAAACAAAACAGCTTACAGAAAGAATACAAATCAAAAGCCGAAGTGGCCCTGCTTTAAAAAGCCGTATTGAGATAGCCAATTCAGAGGTGCTCTCGTCTGGCCTGGCTGAGCTGGAGCTGAGAAGTTTGCTGACACATGTAAAAATGACATGTTGTCGTTATTTCACCACACTGAAGAATATGATTTAGAAAAGATAATGGGAGAGAGAGACAGGGTTCGGTGGTAAGATAGAGGTCGTTTTCTGACACCTAAACAGGTATATAGTGATGTGGCCAATCGGGGGAGGCCAGCGGGAAGACCGGATTGCCTTTAAACTCATGACACACATCTTATCCGGGCTTTTAACCCAGTCTCCAGTAGAATCTTGCCCCCGCTCTGCTCCTTTGCACACCCACCGAACAGCCTGTAATCAGTGTAGACTTTCAAAGCCAAAACAGTGGCCATTAAAACAGTGGTCATTGGCTATGGCCTAAATAAAAACATGGCTGGTCGAATTAAAAAAACCATGAAAACCACATGCTACAGCTCTGGAGCCTCCTCAAGGAGCTGTGTTAAAAATATATCCTGTATCTTAAATATATATGTACAGGGCCGTAATTATAATATATATTGAAATATATTAATAATATGAAAATATGCTCAAAATGCTCATATGTATATGATTATATTTTTATTTTATTTTTTTGAGGGGTGAAGGGGTCGAGACTTGGGCTCCAGGAAAAAACTTTGAGAATTTAAACCCTGGCTTAAATGCCTCTATGACAAAAGAGGGGGAAAAAAAACCTTCCAACGGATTTATTACATAAATAGTAAAAGTGATTTACTACACGTTTATTACGTGAGTTCAGACTGCATGACCCTCGTATACATACTGTTGCTACAAAATTGGTGCATGCAAATTGAATTCTTTTAGACTCTGTGCCTATGTTTCACTGTAGGAGGGCTCTGCAGTTCACCAGAAAGCACACCAGTGTTCAAGGTGCATATTAGTGATAAAGGTAGGTGACAAGTCTTGTTCTTTTTAACAAGCTGACATTCCTGACTCCACCGGATTTATGTAGGGAATCAACCACCCCAGCAAATGTAACTGAATTTACAGGTTCCCTGGGGTAATATATGGTTACAACCCGTATAAGAGAGTTTAAAACTGGAAACATCCTTTAATGGGATACCTTTTCTGGGCATTGATTCTGTTTACACTGTTCCCGGTAATTCAGAACACTTTGCATTTACATATTCGTATTCCAAAAGGTCCTTGCAATTTGAGTGGAGACGTTATCTCTATAACCATCAACTTCTGCCAGTTGTACATTCCATTGTTTGCACGTCACTTTGGCATATTGTCTCTGGGCAAAGAGGATAAGGTATGGTTTCTGCGGCTGTTTCATATGGCTGAGTAAGATCCCATGTAAATTCTTGTAGTCAAGAGTGCACAAGCCATAGGGGTGTATTCATAGAACCCACTTTTTCCATGACGCTACCATCTCGTTGTGCCAGACGTTGTTTATTCAGCACTGTTCCAACACTGGTCTGCAGGATGATATGACTTCTCGAGTGTTCTTAGCTGTAAGAGGAAAAACCAAAAACATCTTGCTTGAAACTACCTATATGTACTGGTATTTGCTATCGATTACTGATACGATGTGATTAGTGTTACGATGGCTTTCTTTAATAATCAAAGTGCTAAATTGTACTAAAAAGTACTATACTGAACATCATTGGATGTTCTGACACCACCACCAGAAAACCACAATATTCAGAGCTTGAATTATGCATTTGAACAATAAGGAATCATTCTAGACTGAGCGGACACTGACCGAACTTGCCAGCCTGGCCCAGCAAATATGTACTGGCTTCAAATGTCACATGCTACTGGTATTATCTAGTGGGTTTAAAAACAGTCTTTTCCAAGTCTTTGGAGAAAGCAAGTATATGCTGGGACCCCTTTCCTAGATCCTAAGGGTGGGTTTGCACCTTCCCAGTAAGCTTGCTTTGATTAAGTTCTATTCTTGGATGGCTCAATGTGGTTTTTATGGTTCCTTTCTCGCCCTGGTTGGTTCTTCTGGGCTTTATTTTCCTTTCAGCTTCCCCCGAGTCTCGTGGAAATGATCACTGTGAGGCAGTCAAGCAGTGCCTATAAACTGTCCATAACGGTAGGCGGTTGCCCAAGGATTAGCTTCAAAAGTGGGAATTTAGCAGCCGTCTCTGTTCACACAGGTTTGGTCTTACATTCACGGTGAATTCTGGTCCATCGATATGCCAGACAAAACAGATTCTTCTCCGCTTGTGCTCCAGGAATAAATAGGACACTGTACGGGCCAAACTGAGATAACCAAGACGTAGGCACAGATAGAGAATAAAAGTTGGGTATACCAAAACTAACAATTTATAAACTTAGAAATTAGATAACTGAGTCGGATGTGGATGGGCCCTGGGTCCTAACACCCCTAATTTTTGCTTAACTGTTGTAATAGTCATTCCACTCCACAGAAAGCTGAGACTGCTCGCGATGAAACAAAGCTGTCGATAGAGGATAGTAGGTAATACGAGGAGTGGACACTTTTGAGTAGGATGAGATCAATAGCCTTTCCAATAGGGGGATAACCGGTTTGTGTCATCTCATACACTTCCTCACACAGTTATTTTTAGTCTCGAGGACACTTGCCATAGTGTGCTGGCTGTACAAGTTTAAATTTGTTTAGTTTAGTACTTGGCTATAATATTTCATCTCACTTTGCTGTGTATTTAAGTCGACCGGATGTTCTATTCATCTATGCTGTTACATCTGTTTTGAAAAAACTGGTCTGATATCATGGACAGCTGAACTATAAGTCTGTATTTGATATAATTGACTAACTCCTGTTCACCCATTGTTGGTGCGAGAAGATTTTGAATGGAGATTTGGGGCTTCCTGGTCCATCCATTGAGCCACGCTGTGGCATATGTCCACTCACAGCAATGTCACAGCTGACACACTCAAAACTTGAGTCAAAACAGACAATTTAAATATATCGACCCAAGCTCAGGAAGAAAGGAAAGAACGCTCCCTAAACTGCCATAGATTGTTGGTAAACATAATTTTTTTAGATCCTAATTTTAAAATTGCAATGAATATTTTATAAAATAAATTGTGTTGATCAGTGTTTATGGTGCCTATAGTCTTAATTAAGCAATGTGATGGTGCGGTCTGAGATCAACCCCTTGCTTGCGCTTGCTAGCTGCACTATTAATGTATTCATGAAATGTTTTAGAGTGTGAATTAAAGCTTCTACAGATGTACAGTAACATTCAAGTGGCTATACTCACATTTCCTGTATGTGCTGCGTATACACCAGCATTCTCATCGCGGTTATTAAAAATGTTTTCTGCATATTAGGTAGTATTCGGTGATTAACGGGTTTGCTTATCAAACGGAACTATCACCACAACTGCACATACTTTAGCTACTTTGGGGGAGTATTTATAGGTCGTTTCTGATCGTGTAGATCATGTAATTTTGAGATTATTTCTTTCCTTGAATGTCACTGCGTCTTCGGCTTGTTGTCAGAGCGGGACCACGGTAGACTGTGAGAGACTGAACTGACTGGAGCTTCACAGAAATGTGAATGTCTGTCCTCACAAGACACGATACAGCTAATGCTTTTGTACTCAACCTGGAGGTCCTGGTCGCTAGCTCCACGCCAAGTCCAAAAAAAAACAAACAGCCGGCAATCTGCTGCACAACTGCGAGGGATCTATCAGGGCCTCACGAACACCGTGTTGAGAACCGATCATGAACACAACCGACTGCTTGGTCAAAGGGAGGAGGTCGAAATAGTCCTGACCTCCTCGTGATGCAAAAGGACATTCTATAGATACCGATCACATGTTCTCCGAAGAGCCTTATCCCTCTTTGAAAGGGTACCCAGTTTGATGACAGTTTGGAAAAACTAACCAGCAGCTGTCACAAGACTCAGTGCAAAGGATTTTTTTTAACCTCAGATTGGAATAAACAAGGTGGACTTTTACCTCTCCTGCCCCCTTTGCACTAGGGTAGGAGGGAACGAGAGTCGTTGTTGACAGAATTTAACACTGATTTTGTTACTGAACTATATCTCCACTCCTACTTGATTGTTTCTGCTGTTGTTTTAGTATATCCCCCAAGCCAATGGAGTTCTCCACCATATGTACTAAAACGTTATAATGATCTGATTTTCACACTGCAAAATAAAACAATCCTTATGTTTCTGAAATGTTATGTATGCTTAACAAAATTAACAAAATGTAACTAAATTAATACTTTATAAATAACATTTGAAAACTAGGCACTGTATGCACCGTTAGACAGTCCCAAAATGCCATTCAGTTCTACATTGCTCCCTCTGTTTTTTGGAAAGAAATACTGGAAAGAATGCTATTTGATGTGTGTATGGTCGGTAGCTACTCAAAATGGTTTTGTGGACTGTAAAAAGCAATGAAATGGAGGCATCTTTTAGATGTCCTTGTGCCATCTGTCTTTTAGGATTCAATCCTGCCCCCAAAAAATCAAATGGCTCAGAGCAGCATGTGTTGCACATTTGTAAGCAAGCCCCATAGAAATGCGTCCGTGGCACTTGGCAGACAATTGATGCATCACACACACTTATAGACCTTGGAAATATACTTAAGGGACCCTTTTCAGCTCAACGTCATATCATTCTTTCCAGTTAGCCAAAAATAAATGAAATGCGAGCGTGTCACCGTTGTGTCGGCCTTAAGTGGTCTCCAATGAGCGGGTGGGCCGCAGATCACCAGCAGCAGCAGAGTTTAGACACATTTGGTGGAGGGAAAATAAACCTCTCTAGTCTTTGTTTAATTTTTCCCGTGTTCACACATACTTATCTCAGGCGTTGGGCATTGAGCGGATGTTATGGTATAGAGCGCAGCTCCCTGTGTACTTTGGCTGTCCTGTCTAATGTCTGCAGGGACTTTGGCAACCCCTGAAAGTGAAATAGACGTATAAATCTGCTGGATCGCTTTGACGTCGGGGCAACGCGTTTCTCAGCATATTTGCTTTTGTGTCATTTCGGGTAATAGTATTGGAGCTATCAAGAGCAGTAAATAAATGTTCCTTCAGACTCCGATAAGAGACAGAGAGGGCCCCATTTAAAAAAGAAAAAACAAATGATTGTAAGTACATGTGCCTAAAAGGTGCGTCAGTGCTTTCATCTATTGCATACCACAGGCGGCACACAGGGAAGATAACATCACGGGTGGCAATTAATGCTTTCACAATCTATCACAGATATTAATGGTCAACTTATTTTACAATACGCAGGATTCAGTTTCTGTATTTCCAAGACGGTTTTGTAAAATAAGTTAACAAAAAAACTACAACAAATAACTGTAACGAAATTAAATGACCATATGCCTATGCATTGTGTCATTAAATATGGCCATAAAGTTAGTTCATGATCATTATGTTCTCATTATGCATTATTTTAAAAATAAAAACAGGGCCATAAAGGGTTAATTGGTTTTTTATTTTATGTTTAATATTATAACCATTAATGCAACTACCACTAATAAAATGTATAATTATTAAAGTTAGTTATTTCATTGTTATTATCAGAGCTGTTTTAAGTGTTAGATTAGGCCGTTTTAAAATATTATTTTATTTTAAAGTTTTTTAGTTTTATTTATGCCATGTAAATAATACACATTTCATCAAAGTGAAACAAGTGTTTTTTGAGAAGATGTATTCCGTTTAACATTAAATTAGAGCTCTCTCCTATTCTGCCACTCCGCCCTCCTCACCTTCAATCAATTTCTCCCAGCCATTTGTGTCCATTGTGAACCCTGCTCCCATGCCCCCATGGATCAGAGAGGAAAACTAATAATCTCCAGCTAAAGGCCCTTTTCATTTCCCATCCAGCACCAGGACACTGGGGCTTGCTTGAAGGCTAAGGCAGCCGGTTGATCCCAGGCCCAGTGTTCAGGGCTTCAGGAGAATTCTGTAATAGCAAAATAGAATAAAAAATAAAAAAAAGGGTTGGCCAGCGTTGAATTTTGGCCTCCCCTGAGCTCAAAGAGCCTGTTATCACACTGCCAAGGCAGGGGGGATTTGAAATTGGCACTTTCCTTACTGCGACAACTGTACCTGCTGATAGCCCATTAGATTACTTATCCATCCTCATTTCCAGCCTCTGTAACCTTGTGTTGTTCCCATTTATAACAGTAGGCTCTTCATCCAGTTTCTTTCCTTTTTTCTCCCCTGCCTTTGGCCTTCAGCTGGCGGAAGTGTGAGCGTAGTGCCGGGAGTTTTTTGTGAAGATTTCCAGGGGGAAAGGTCCTCATGGGTGTAGGGGTTGATGTGATGTGCTGCATTTAGAGTAGTAACACTTCTAAAATGAAAACTTAATCAAACACATTTGATCAAAAGACAATGTGTATTTTGCATATTTGTGCTGCCGTGTGACACAGCAGATGGTGTGATGTCCGGAATCATATTACAAATGGTTTTTTACCACTGAAATCAATAGCAAATACTTATTGATAGGGAGTATGTGGAGTCCATGGAACTCGTGCTGACTTTGGGCACCAGACGGCTAACTCACAGTAGCTCAACGATGATATTGTAGCCAGTAGCGCCCTCTATTGTCCACAGCTGAATTGCATGAGAGGAACCTCTGTGCGTTTACGTTCTAGCTCCAGGTGAACTGCAGCACTCTCAACAACCATCCCCATTCCTCCTTTACAGTGGTCGAGTTTAATACTTTGCATCTATTTATCTTTGGATAGCAAGGGGAATATGCTCATGAGAATGGTTTTTCCTTAGTAGTGCACAACAGATATAGTCATTCTGTAGAAATTTGAGTGTCTGCTAGCACCTGATAGAAGCCTATCAACGTGCCAGCTCTGACCGTCTTTACAGTGGTGGCATGAAGGTGTTTCCCACTGCGCTTACAGGCAAAATCCTCTACACGGAACAGAAACAGTAAGCCGAGCAGAGCATCTGTGTGCGTGTGGCATTCGTGTGTGCAAGTGCGTCTGTACATCCCCATGCATTTCCTAATTATATGCACACCTGATCACGAGGGCTTGCTCTTTTCCTCATTCAATGCACTGTGCAGCGTTTCCTATTCTCCTAAATTAATGTCATAAAACCATAAAATAAACCACATTAAGAGTACTGAATGTGACTTGTTTTACGGAATTCAGTTTTCAAGACCTAAAGTTCTGGTGTTGACCTCAGACATCACTTTTCATATCTTTTTTTAAATTTACCTGATGAAGGGCAAGCTGCCTGCAAAATTTCTCTGTTAATTGTTGAACAAGCATGAATAATTTGCACCGACTGACAGGAATAAATATCCCTGGGATTTATTATGTTCTAATTCTGACAAGTTGATTTTAAGCCACCCCCGGTGTGGCTGAAGTCATCTCAGGGCCCCCTGAACCCTGACAGCTGACATGTGACCTAAACTGGCCGTAATCTATTGACCAGCCTGAGCAAATTCCAACAGCTAACGGCTAAAGTGGCCTTTGTCTTGCTAACTTTTAACACTCAGAGAGGAAAGGATCTCAAGTCATGACTGCTAGCATTCAGATTGGTGAACAGTCCTGTGGGGCTGCTGAGTTATGGCTTTCCATTGATATCAGAATGATAAACCATATTAGTCACAGCAACGGGTTATGAACATATTATGTGTAACATTAAAATTCCAGGAAGTCTGAGGGTAGAGAGTGAGTGTCCAGGCTGAATTTTGTCAAAAAATGTTGAAGTCATCGGGATTTCAACCATTTCGCCTGTTCATTCTAGAAATAGAAAAATCTTATATCTAATATAAACAGTGGTGTTTTTGCAAGCTGGGTCGAGACCTCTGGCTTGGTGTGTCGACGTTTCCCGTGCGTGTTGTCTTATTGAAAAGGCAACAAAGGTTTTTCTCCAGCCCCTTTCAGTGGAGAGGCAGTCAAAAGGGGAAGAGGGCCAGCGCTGTAACTGAATCAGAAGGTCTGGGCAGAGAAGTGCACCCCACTGCTCACAGTAAGCAGGTAAGAGCAGAAAGCCAGGCTGCTCAGAAGTACAGCGCCTCACCTTTAGCCATCATTAGTCTGCCATCTGGCTTCTTTAGCCCAGAGAACCCGCTTCATTCGGACTCAGCCAAGGGTGAGGTTTTTTTTTGTGCATTTCAGGGCTTGGGGAAGAAAACCTAATGTGCCTGATTTTATTTTGATTTTATTTACATCTCTGCAAAACCAAGCCTGCTCATCTGACATACCTTACCGGGTGTTATATTTAGGAACTATCAAAGAGCTTTAGGGACATAGACTTCAGAATTTATATAACTGTACATTCAAGGCATTTAAAAACTGTGCTGTGCAGGTATAGCTTTCTAAAAGATAATGCTATAATTTGTCTTTTTTAATCTCAAAACAACATTGTTGTTGTCATAAGTGGCAAAACAGTAATTTATTAACAGGTTCACCTTTTTTGTGAGTCCTGAGGAATTTCCAAACCCCTGAGATGTAGACTTTTGAGCTGCAGGATGTTTGATGTCAACTGAGACATTAAAAAATCTGTTAAGTGAAAAAAAAAAAACATATTCTACTAAAGAATTCAGACTAAGTCTGAAACGACTGGGTATTTAGTGGACGGGTGTGTAATCTGTACGTTTGGGAATTGTAGTTTGCTGATGAATCAACAATGCCTTCCCTGCTTGTTGTGGAGAGACAACTGACAAACCCCTCCGCCACCCGAAACCACACAGTCAGAGTTGGGATATGACAACACCATCCAACAATCAGGACCATTTGGGTCAGAATGATCTTTATTAGAAAATAAAGCTTTAAAAGGAACATTTTTTAAATTTAATGTATTAATGTTATTTTTATGGCATGTCTTATGTGCAGTAACATGTATTTAGGATTGCCTGGTAATTGTAATTAGGATTAAAGCTCTTTGGCAGGATAGTTTTGAAGGTAAGCGGAGGTAGTCTCGACACATAACTATATTTTCCCAAATCATATTTAACTGTTTTAATTTAACTTTAAAACGGTTCCATACACACTCACATTCTCTTTGACACACACAAACAGACTGAATACCCCTTTTTGTGTAATGATTTGTGTTAGACCCTAGTCTGTTTAAATAGTGAGGTGATGCAGCTGGGTGAGCAGTGTTACTTGTGGCTCACTTTGCTCAGTTCGTTAATAAGGACGATGTGAGAAAAGACAGACAGGGAGATAAACTGCTGGATACTCGATTTACATCACATTGCCTCATTGTTAGTTCAAATCTACAAGATCTGCAAGGTTTTAATCTTGACGCTTTACACTGGCTAGAGAAGATGTGCTGGCTCTTTAAATCCCTCCTCCCTTCTCTCTCTCTCGCTCTCTCTTTCCCTGTTCTACCACTCTCCCTCTCTTTGTCTCGTCCCTCCCTCTCCACCTGCTCAGTTTCTGTGAGTGTGTACAGAGAGTGCTCATCTCCAATTGGCTAGGAAGGCAACAATCTGCCGTTCGGATAGGCCAGTGGGGACTATGTATGCAAAATCCTGCTTCATATTAATGAGCTACAATCGTGGCTTTAAGTCCTTGATTTGAAGAGTGGCAGAGCTTTTGGTCCCAACTTGCTATGCCTATAGACTTGTCACCAGGAGAACGTTGCTGTTAATTGCCTCGCTTGTCACTGAGGGAAAAAAAAAACTTTGACTAAGAGGGTTTGCTCAAATTATGGTCGCTGAGGTCACATGGATTCGGTAGAACTTTCCCTTCCTGAGTGTTTCTCCTTTCACTCTGAACAAGAGTAGGTACCTTTTATTTTATTCCTGTTTTTGTTTGTTTATGTATAAAATGGCAGTGTCTGTGGCTAACGCTAAGTTTGTGTTTAGTCCTGTGTGGTGGTGCCTGTGAATACCTGTGTTTCTGTGGTGACGGGTGGCATGTCAAGGTTGTTTTCAGTGTCAGGTTAGCGTGCGCACCCTGAATGAGCCAGTGTCTGTGGCGTCGCTAACTGCCAGTGCAGGGGACTTCGGAGCAGCCCCTCTCTCACAGGCGCAGAGGTCCATAGCCAGCCAAACCTGGCTCTGATTTTGGTGCATGCTGTGACCCCTTGCCAGAAGGAAACAAGTTAAAGTGCGCCACGGGGCTTCTGTTTTCATCCTTTATTTTGGGAGGAATCTCATGAGAGGGATGGCGTTTTGCGTGCGCAGTGTGCCGGGAATCTGTCCCCGAGCTGCCCTTTAGACGTGGGAGTGAGGATGAAAGCGGCCGGACAGAAAGCCGGGACAGCCTGAATTTCAGATGCCCAGTGTGCATCCCTGTGAAGGTATTAGGACTGATCCTGCCAGTGGGAAAGGAGCGCTCTGTGGGATGGTGTGTAGAGAGAGTGAGAGCTGACAGCTCTGGCCAACACTGGGGCTTTTCCTGGGTTCCTGCTGTCTTTTCACTTGTTGTGTCGAAATAACTGATTATCCAGGACCTGGTAGGGACTGGGGCAATTGACGGTTTGAGCACATGGATGCTTTAAGACTAAGCTAAAAAGTCAAACAAGTCGATGAATAAAAGCATGCCTTTTCTCCTCTTCTTTTTGTATTGTTCTTAATTTGCCATCGGTGTCAGCGATTCCCGAGGCCAACATTGCATCCAAATGTTATTCTGTTATTTCTATGACACTGTTTAATGGAGATAAATGAGAATTTAGCCTACTGTAATTGCATAGAGTTTGCAATTTGTCATCATTTAAATTGCATTCAAGTAAGAGAAGTAAGTTTGTAATTAACTGGATTCTGAGGTAAAATCCTTCTTTCGGACGGCAATGACATATCGGTATAAATATGATCCTGTTGTTTTAATTTGATAGTTAGATACATTAAACAATTCAATGAATGCAAATAGAAGTAGGAAATAATAAAAAACATTGTTATCTTAAAATAATATTTCCTTTTATTATTTTTTGGGGGTTTTAATTGGAATGCTTGATTTGCACGTTTCTTACTTGAAAGGGCTCTTAACTGAAGGTTCACATCGAATCGACACTAATTATTCCTAATGATGGATTGACTAATTAAAATATTAATTGTAGTATTTTTTTATCGGGCTGTATTGCAATTCTTCAAAAACATATTTTGCATGCTTCTCATTAAGTCGTTTTGTTGTCTGTGAAAAAATGTTAAACGTTGGTTTTGCATGTCAGATACATTTTAAAAACAAAATTTATTAAAGATTTTAACATGCAAAACATGATTTTTATTTGAACATATTTAAGTGTAAACCCTGTTTTAGGGAGATTACGTTTAATGTGGTTTTAAAGGGGAAAATATTTATATTTAATTTGACAATTATCGCTTCCATTTACGATGTAGCAGGTGTAAAAATTTAGAATATTTTCATATTCTCTACTTATAATAAATGTACACATTCTGCACAGACAAATCAGGTCGCTGTATTTGCAGTTCCTTTATCAAGCAGGCACGCAAATATGATTTAATCAAAGTTCTGTTTTTGTGTTACTTCCGATACTTCAGACCCTTCAGAAGATCGTATGAGATAGTGTAATAAATTATATTCCTGTTATGAATTTTCCGTAAGTATTTAAATATGCTCTTTAACATAAAATTTAAATCCCCTGTTTTACTGAAAATAATGAATTCAGATTAAAGTATGAAATTACATTTGAAGGCTGGCTTTTGAAAGCAAAGCTTATACCTAAATTTAAATCCTGTTTAATCTCCTTATAAAACATTATCCTTAATATATCTTCTAGACCATTACTCTTTCCTTTTCCTTCTCCTTCTCCTTCTCCTTCTCCTTCTCCTTCTCCTTCTCCTTCTCCTTGTGTTGTGGGCATTGGGGACAATTCACTGTGTCTCATCCCCTCCCATTGGAAGAGCGGAGCAGGAGTCTCCTGCTGTCTCCACTTTGATTGCTGTCTGGCCGCTCATTGTCTTTATTGTTCTCCTGCTTATTTGAAAGTGAGTGTTGCCACTTCCCCTTATTTCAAAGGGCCCGGACATTTCTAGTGGTAATTAACTCGAGTTTAAAGAGGAGAAAACCCAGTCAGTCATTCAGGGCTTAGTGGAGGCGGGGGGGGCTATATTTTTTCTCCACCTTTTGTTTAAAAGGTGTAGCGAGTGTCCCTGTGGGCAAACACATACACGTGCTAAAACAAAGCTTTTGGGGAAACCAGTGGGAGAAAATAAATCCAATTCATATTTTGTTAGAAAATCCATCAGGACATGCCTGACAAAGCCTGCGTGAGACTTTGTTAACAAGTTTGAACCAGTATCCAGATGTAAGCGACAGCCGTGAGCTCTGCGATAGAAACCATGAGGCATGTGCTGGCTACAACGTTATGCCTCACAATCATACTGGTCACAACGGTGTTCATTTTTGCCTCATCAGACTTTTTAATGAACCAACCGACATTCACATGTCTCTTTGTGGTTTAACTAATGCAAAAGTAGAACAGGTGTAACTGCATTGTTTGCTAGCTCCTGATTGTGAATTCTTCGACATGGATGGAGTTCCTTCATTGTTGGTCTGGGTGACTTTGGCCAGCGCAGATTCTCCACAGTGCCACAGTGCTTTTAAACCCTTAATCCTCAACCAGACATATTAGCTGTCTACACCTGCTGTATCTGCAGTATGACTGCTCTCTGTGTGAGGGATTTTCCTATTATATATATACACCTGATATCTCTATTCAAAACAAATATATCACGGTAAACTATTTTGCCGGCTTGTGTAAACTACTATGGACAATTACACAGCATGCAGTTTGTTAAAGTGTTTCTGAAAGCACAAGGTGGTTTGATTATCAAATCAGGAGGAATTTCATTTGCATTTTAGTCAAAAGGGTTGTAGGCTGTGGGTTGGAGCTCAGTGGTATGGGCTGGTGCCCAGTGGTATGGGCTGATGTGGGCTGGTGCTCAGTGGTGTGGGCTGGTGCTCAGTGGTATTGACTGGTGTGGGCTGATGTTCACTAGTATGGGCTGGTGCTCAGTGGTATGGGCTGATGTGGGCTGGTGCTCAGTGGTATGGGCTGGTGTGGGCTGGTGCTCAGTGGTATTGACTGGTGTGGGCTGATGTTCACTAGTATGGGCTGGTGCTCAGTGGTATGGGCTTGTACTCAGTGGTATGGGCTGGTGCTCACTAGTATGGGCTGATGTGGGCTGGTGCTCAGTGGTATGGGCTGGTGCTCAGTGGTATGGGCTGGTGCTCAGTAGTATGGGCTGGTGTGGGCTGGTGCGCAGTGATATGGACTGGTGTGGGCTGGTGTTCACTGGTATGGGCTGGTGCTCAGTGGTATGGGCTGGTGTGGACTGGTGCTCAGTGGTATGGGCTGGTGCTCAGTAGTATGGGCTGGTGTTGGCTGGTGCTCAGTGATATGGGCTGGTGTGGGCTGGTGCTCAGTGGTATGGGCTGATGTGGGCTGGTGCTCAGTGGTATGGGCTGGTGTGGGCTGGTGCTCACTGGTATGGGCTGGTGCTCAGTGGTATGGGCTGGTGTGGGCTGGTGTTCACTGGTATGGGCTGGTGCTCAGTGGTATGGGCTTGTGTGGGCTGGTGCTCAGTGGTATGGGCTGGTGCTCAGTTGTATGGGCTGGTGTTGGCTGGTGCTCAGTGGTATGGGTTGGTGTGGACTGGTGCTCAGTGGTATTATTGCACTTAGCAGAGGCGGGTTTTGTTTTTTTCAGACCGGCTTTTACAAGCACAGAGGAAGCCGATTGCAGTGCAACATGAGTGAAACCTACGGTGAGGTTGCAATAGTGAGGGCGTGGGACTGGGCACACTTGTGTGACGTGCTAGGTTCCTACTTTTCTCTGGCTGTAAACCCAGGAAGGCATGTGCGTGTGGGAGCACAAGGTCCCGTCCGGAGGAAATGTATGATTACGCTAAGGCCCACTTTATTTAAAGTAAAACTAATAATAATTCCACACCCAGTACCCTTGTAGTGCCACGTCCTTTTCCTGTAGCAGAGAAGAGAAATTAATCGTGGCAGTGAAAGGTGTAACCTCTGTGCCTGTGCAGGACGGAGAGAATAACACAGGCATAGTCAGCACAGCGTCCTTCCCCAGCCCAGCCCAGATAAACTCTGCAGTTTTTCATACTCGTTTGATTCTCTAATCCTCATTGCCTTTGAATCTCTGCGTTGTCTTCCGGTCGTGTGATCATGAGAGCGTGTCCCGTTTTGTCTAATTTAAAGGAATCCTCTTTTATTGTAAATAAAAATCCAGTAACATTTAAAGCCGCCTTTATGTTTTATGCTCTTTATTGAGGGTGAGAATGTATAGGATGGGGGCAGCAGAGTTCTTTCACCACATGGTAAAACCATCACACTTCAAAAAACCACTCCAGACTGAACTGAAGGACAGAGAGGCTGTCAGAGAGCCACTGGCTGAGACTAATTTCACTAGTATCATTGTAGCACGGACATGAGGACAATAATAATAAATATGTTTCATCTGGTAATTTTATTGGGTTTTCAATTCTGATGAAATTCTGTTTCTGTTTGCCAACATGGCAGTCAGATACCCACACCACTGCCGGTCCCCCTATACCCACACAACCGTCAGTCTCCTCTATACCCACACCACTGCCGGTCTCCCTATACCCACACCACGGTCAGTCTCCTCTATACCCACACCACCGCCGGGCCCCCCTATGCCCACACGACTGCCAGTCCGCCCCTGGACCCCCCCCACGGGCAGGGGGCGGTGGGGGGGGGGGGGGGGCTGGGCCGGGGGGGGGGGGCGGGCCCCTGGTGGGGGTGGGGGGCTGTGGGGCTGGGGGGTAGGCCTGGGCCCAGGTGTGGGACGGACGGACGGACGGACGGACGGTATTAGTAGTAGCAGCAGTAGTTGTAGTAGTT